>JAHRHZ010000137.1:1029278-1097640 GCA_024137785.1 Ginglymostoma cirratum
CAGATCTTAAAATACACTGTCGGTAAAGGGCAGCTTTTTCGGCATATGAGAGCCTGTGCCAAAATAAGACAAAATTTGAATGATGACATTTGGGAATTATTTCACAGTGTGAATTATGCACAGCGGGAAAGGGCATAATTCACTCAGTAATTCCAATAAATGGTAAAGAGTGTTTAGTGGAGAGTTACGTTCAGGATGACCATCCCCACACCTCTCGCCACCCCACACTCCCATGCCTCTGTACGACGTGCTCGTGCGAGCAAACAGAAAAAGTTTCAGCAAATGCTCAAATTCCTCGAATGATATGGAAGAATGAAATGCGTTAGGTTTCTGCTTTTTGGCTCTTTTCCTAGGGCATGTGGTATCTCTGCAGAGTTTAAGCTCCAACACGTCTGCCAATTCTAGTCACACAGGATTTGAGTCGACAATGAGTGTGAAGAAGAAAACAATTAACTTGTTTCCGAAACAAATTAACAACAAGTCGGATTTGGTAGTCTTTCGACAAGGTCATTGAACTCAGAATTCATATGATGACGTTCTTAGGGCGTAGCTTGAAAGATCAACAATTGCAGATGCATCTCCTTCAACTGATTCCCCGAAAACCCCTTCTTAACAAATACTGTAAGTTCTGCTCAGACTCTCTGAAACATAAATGTTATGGCATTCCATTGTAATGACAGATGAAGGGTCTAGCCCCGAAACGTCAAGCTTTCCTGCTCCCATGATGCTGCTTGCATTCCATTGTATTCTTCTTTTATTGTGCTCGATATTTCTGTACAAGTTTCAGTATCTGTGAAACTTCCGGGGTAGTCCTCGATTTCGATTATTATTTGTCAATGGGTTTATCAGATAATTTTAAGCCTGTTCTCAGAAACCCAAAAGAAATGCTGCTTCAGGTTCATTAAAAGCTACAGCACTAAATCTTTGAAAACCTGACGAGTGTAAAAGAAGTTCTTTTTTCCCAAATCTTCTGCTTTTCACTGTGAAATTATCATCACTAAATCACAAGATGTATCAGTGGAAAATATATTGAAACTGTGTTTGTTGACTTGTTGCCGAGCTGGCGTGTTCTCATTCAGAAATCTAGTTACCGTGCTCGGCGACATCATCAGTGGAGACTCCAATGAATCAATGTTGCACGACTATGCTTGGGATTTGTATTCTTTGGTCCATTATGTTGAGTGTCGTCATTTCTGATTTGATGTAGGGTTTTGTATATGGTGTCCAATTCTATATGTTTTTTGATTGCATTACGGGCGGAGAACCATGCCACTAGGAATTTGTGTGCGTCTTATAAGTCTTGATGTCAGTTCTGATATGTTCTTGATTTACGGCAATGTGGCTCGTGTATTAGGATGTACTGTGTCCTCCTGTTGTTGTCTGATAATCTGTTGTATTTTATGATGACAACCATGTCGTCTACATACCAGACGCATACTTTAGTCTGGAAGCGAGGAAGGGTGGTGTGTTCTAGTCTTTGCATGACTTCTTCTGCAATGAGTCCTGAGATGGGTGAGCACATTCGTGTTCCGGTGACCTGTGTACTTGACGATTAAAGACAAAGTGAGTGTTGAGGCACATGTCTTGTAGTTTCAGTATGTCTTAATTCCTCATTGAGCTTCTGAGCTGCTTTGCAACTTCCTCCAGTAATATGGCCACTGTTTCTTTGGCTCTTGGGATCTTGATTGATGTGAATAACGCGGTGACAACAAAGAATACCATAATCTCGTCATCTCTGACTTTTCTGTTCTTGAGGGTACGAGGGAAACGATGGGTTGAGGTGATGGAATGGAGTGATCCGTGACACCTGTGATTCAATCTCTGTTGTAGGTCCTTGGCCAGTTTGTGTGAAGGTGTGCCTTGTCGGAAAACAATGGGTCTGACGGGCATGTTTGGTTTCTGTACTTTAGGATACCCCTAAGAGCGTGTGTTGTTCATGCCTTCTGGTTTCATTCTCATGTAGTGTGTCTTGGTTATCTGTCCTGCATCCATTAGTCTCTCAGATTCTGGGAGATCCTTTTACATAGATGTGGTGTTAGGTCTATCACCGTCAGTGTTTCTATGTGCGAGCATTGCCTGTGCCTTCTTAGTACAGTCTGGTTTGTTCATAATGACAGTCATGCACCCTATGGCCACTCGTAGGATTATGACGTTTTTGTCTTTCTTGGATTTATCTGTTGCTTTCCTATCTGATGTGTTCAGGTTGTCCTCGTTGTTCCTTATCTGTCATGTGGCGATTATAGTTTGTCGGATGGCTTGTTGTGTTTTGTCCGTGAGTCTGTTGTCTTTGAATGTAGTCTCCATGGCGGCCATGAAGTATGTTCTGTTCGCATCCTTGTAGTCATATTTCAGTCCGCGTAATAGGAGAGCTTTCTCAGTTTCTGTAAGTTGTCTGTTGGATAGGTTTCTTGTCCAAATGTCCAGATTGTTGTTTTCCTTGTCTTTGTGGTGGATCAGTTTGGTGAGTTTCTCCTGTAGTTCGCGACTCTTCTTATTTTTTGAATTGGGTTGACTGATGATGATGTCGTGTTCTGAGGTTGTGTTACACCACTAGTCAGTAGTGTTTAGATAGATTGATTTTGGTCAGAACTTTCTCATTTGTACCTGTGGTATCAGTATGGGCATCATGAATCATTGCTTGTGCATGCTGCGCCTGATATGTTCTGCTATTTTATTTGCCCGTGTGTTGTTGGGTGGATCGTATATTTCATGTTTTGGGTCAGTACCTGGTTCCTTCGGCATTCGTGGAGAAAGTGATTTTGTTCGCTGGTAGTGCTCAGTTGGTTGGGGAAGGTTTCCAATTGTTGGGCAATTTTTAGTGTGTTACACCTGCAGGTGTTGAAAGTTGTGGCAAAATTCTGTGGGTCGGGTTCCGGCTGATATTGTTGACTTGATCGCCGAGCTGGCTTGTTCTCGTTCAGACGTTTCGCCATCATGCTAGGTGACATGCTTGGCACCTCTGCTGAAACAATGTTATTTGACTCTGGTTTGAATTTATATTATTTTGTCCATTGTGTTGAGTTGTGACAATTCGGGTTTTGATTTGTATGCGTTTGTATATGGGGTCCAATTCGAAATGCTTGTTGATTGCATTACATGTGGAGAACCATGCCACGAGGAATTCCCTTAAGTGTCTATGTTTAGCTTGTGCTACTATGGTGTCTTTGTCCCGGGTAAACTGATGGACTTCATTGTCTGAGTGTCCTAGTACTTCCGGAGATTTTGTCGTGCCTTTTCTCTGCTAGTTGTTGTTCATGTATTCTGATGGTTATTTTGCTTCCTGTCTGACCGATATAGTGTTTGTGGCAGTTGTTTCATGGTAATTTGCAAGCCAACTTGTTTCTGCATATTATTGGAATGTGGTCTTTAATCCTTGTGAGTGTTTGTCAAACAGCGGTTGTGGTCTTGTTGGCTAACATGATTCCTAGTGGTCTTTAGAGTCTTGTTGTCAGTTCCGACATGTTCTTCAAATAAGGCAGTGTGACCAGTGTGTTAGGACGTATTCAGCTGCCTTGTTGTTGCCTGTCTATTCGGCATCTGCTGCTGAGTTTGTGGGGATATCAGTTCAAGTCGAGAATTTTGTCTACGTCTTCTTCCTCCTTCTTGTGCAGTTCCGGGGTGTTGCATTGTGTCCTGCTACTTTTAAGTAGTGTCCTAATGCAGCTTTGTTTCTGGACGTTGGGTTTGTTGTTTTGGACGTTGAGGATTTGATCAGTAAGTTTTGCTTTTCTGGATACTCAAGTTTGGAACTCCCCTTCAGTCATTCTGGTTTCATTCTCATGTAGTCCGTCTTGGTTATCTGTCCTGCATCCTTTAGTCTCTTTTTTTTGTCTGGGTGGTTGTATTACCTCGCTGCGATGTTGTGTCTATCACCACCTGTTCGTAAGTCTGTGTATCTCCAAGTAATGCTTGTGCTTTCTTTACGTAGTCTGGATTGTTCATAATGATGGTCAGGTGCCATTTGTCAGCTGGCAGGATTATCGTGTTCTTTTCTTTCTTGAGTTCTTCTCGTGCTTTGCTATCTGATATGCTCAGGTTTTCCCCTTTGTACTTTCCATGTAGTTTGTCGATTTTATTTTTTCGAATGGCTTGTTTTGTTTTGTCCGTGAGTCTGTTGTACAAAGAAGAACGAAGAACAATAAAAGTTACAGCACAGGAACAGGCCCTTCGGCCCTCCAAGCCTGCGCTGATCGAGATCCTCAGTCTAAACCTGTCATCTATTTTCTCAGGGTCTGTTTCCCTTTTTCCCTTTTTCCCTTTTTCTAACGTGTCTGCGTCTACCACCTCCGCTGCAAACTTGTTGCAGTCACCCACCACCCTCTGCGTAAAGAACTTTCCACGCATATCTCCCGAAAACTTTCCTCCTCTCACTTTGAACTCATGACCTCTAGTAATTGAGTCCCCCACTCTGGGAAAAAGCTTCTTGCTATCCATCTTGTCTATACCCCTCATGATTTTCTAGACCTCAATAAGGTCCCCCTTCAATATCCGTCTTTCTAATGAAAATAATCCTCATCTACACAACCTTTCTTCATAGCGAGCGCCCTCCATACCAGGTAACATCCTGGTGAACCTCCTCTGCACTCTCTCCAAAGCATTCACATCCTTTTGGTATTGTGGCGACCAGAACTGTACGCAGAACTCTAAATGTGGCCGAACGAAAGTCTTACACAACTGTAACATGGCCTGCCAACTCTTGTATTCAAACCCCGTCCGATGAAGGGATGCATGCCGTATGCCTTCTTGACCACTCTATTGACCTGCGTTGCGACCTTCAGGGAACATTGGACCTGAACACCCAAATCTCTCTGTACATCAATTTTCCCCAGGACTTTTCCATTTCCTGGATAGTTTGCTATTGAATTAGATCTTCCAACATGCATCACCTTGCATTTGCCCGGATTGAATTCCATCTGCCATTTATCTGCCCAACTCTCCAATCTATCTGTATTCTGCTGTAATCTCTGACAGTCCCCTTCACTATCTGCAACTCCACCAATCTTCGTGTCATCTGCAAACTTGCTAATCAGACAACCTATACCTTCCTCCAAATCATTTCCGTATGTCTTTGAATGTAGTCTCCAGGGCGGCCATGTACTCTGTTCAGGTCACATCATTGTGATTACAGATCAGTCCACGTAATAGGACAGGCTTCTCAGTTTCTGTGACCTATCTGCTGGATAGGGTTCTTATCGGTGTATTCCGTTTGTTGATGTCCTTGAATTTGTGGTGGATCAGTTTGATGATTTCCTTGTCGCTTTTGTACCGTCTTTGTTTTGGTTACATGTTGATTGATGATGATGCCCTGTGCTCATGTTTAGATACCGTGATTTTTATCGCGAAATTTCCCTTCCGTGCCTGTGGAGTCAGATATGGGCATCATTAAGGATTATTCGTAGCATTCGGTGTCCATTCTTTTCAGCTATTAAATGCGCTTGTTGTTCATTGAGTGTAGTTTTGTATTCCACGGTGTGGTGCAGTACCTGTTTCCTGATCAGCCGTGGAGAAGTTGAAGATGTTCGTTTGATATAATCTGCTTGTATGACTGTTTTCTCTGTGATTTTCGGCCAGTTTTTACTACAGTAAGTCATTCGTTAATTCAATGATTGTTGATTGACGTTGGTGTAAAAATCCCGTCTTTAATTATCATTTCAATTTTCCCCATTTATTTATTAATCTCTGACAGTGGAAGAGAATATGGAATTTCTTCTGTATGGGTCAGTGTATGATTTTGCATTTAACTGCAAATATTTCATTTTCTCCACGTCTATCAATGTTAGACTCATGACTGACTGGGTGAATAGGTTTTACTATGTTTTTAAACGTGCTTGACAGTGGGATTTACACTGTTTCGGAATCATTCTTTCTGTCATTGGGATTTGTAGAGGTTATTTCAGAGTCTTCGGCTTTGTACACAAGATTGAGATTCACTCTGCACTTCGATCTCCGTTAGTATTTGCATGCCTGATGGACTATGTTCACATGGTTAATTTAAAGGATCGTGTATGTAATTGTATCTTCAATATTGAAAAACAAATGGGAGAAATAAAGAAACAAAAGTTGGGATTCAGAACGACGGGTTGCTGCCATCCAAAAGTAATCAAAACAAAACGGTGCCAAACTCTGCAATCTGATGTGCTCTTTAACGTCCGCGTTACTGTTTTGAAGGCATAGGACCCCCGTCAGATTGTGAATGAATTCTGTCCATTCATCATCATTGGTTTGTGATTGGCCAATGACTATTCGTATTAAACTATCGTGTCTCAGCAAGTGGTCTTACATTCAAGTAAGCAATTGATTGGTTTTTCAGAAATTCTGATACAGACCAATTTTGGCGTGAAAACGCTTTGAGTTGTACTATGGATGTTGGTGAAACTGGCCCTTTCTTTCAGGGGACTGTTGTTTCTTCTGATCTCTAAAACAAACAATTGAAAAATACAGTGTTTGTTGCCGATGGACAGTATTTGTCGACATGAATAGCCGCCTACAAATTAAAAAAAAAATTAAATTGGAAATCTATTTCCAATGCAGTGTTCCGTTCTTAAAAGAAAATCAATTCAGCTGCCTGCAGTGGAAGTCGGACTTTAGGCGCTCACGTTACAGATTGGGATACGAACAACTCTGAGAACTAGGAGCATTCATTTCAGCTGTAAAATAAGAGGATTCCGTATTTAATTCAGTATTGACTCTTCCAAGTGGAAATGAAGAGTGAAACCATTCGCTTCAGGAATTCAACACGATCTATGGAAATGAGAGGCTCCGCACTTCTCGTTTTTCTCTGACTGAGACTAGAAGGATGACAGGAAACCAGATCTATGAGAACTGGCATGCTTCAATTCCTATCTGAAATTCATCAAGATTATTAGTCATAAATTCAGAGGTTTGTTGAATTGCCGTACCTTTTCAAGACTTAATTCAGCCCAATTTGATTTGCTTTATCCTGGTGTATCTGTCTGTAGGCATCCGTGAATTTGGCTGGTCGAGCACGCTTTGTGGTGTTTAAAGTAATGCAATGCCACCATCTTTTGTCTTCCACACGACACTGTCTATGTCAACAGCGTTTGGGCCGCCTTCCTGACAGAGTGCAATCATTAAAGGGTATTTCCACTGAAAATGCATCCTGTCCCAGTTCCCTGACCTACGTTGTGAAAAGAAAATGTCAATTGGTTTTGCCTGCTGTTCGGACGCAGGAGCACCGTTGCACTGGCTGACATTTCCCCGTCCCAGCTCTCACATTTTCAGGCCTCAAGCAGGAGATCAGGTTCGGTATTGTGTGGCCTGCAATTGCCTTCAATGGTATGAAGGTATGGAACAGCTCCAACCCAGGCTGTAACATGCCAGCATTATTCCTGAAAACGACAAAGGGAAAACTCACTTCTGGAATCGGCCAACATCCCATCTCCCTTACCTTCACTCACGTTGACTGAGCTGACAATCAAATCAATTGCATTTCAGATTACCTTTTTACAACTTATGGCTTATTCTCCTTCTCCAGTTGTACTAGCTCTCTCCCTCGTAATCGTCGCCATTTGCTGTTCAATGACGTAACCATCATTGAAGCCATTCACTATCAACACACTGGGAGTTACCACTGGGATACAATCTGACCAATGCCCCTTGTTACTCAATGGTATTACAAGTACATTAACCTCTGCACCACCAACATCCTGCGGGTTACCAATGAACCAGAAACTGTACTGGACATGCTATATCATTATAATGGCTAAGAGAATGTCAGACGATCAGAATCCTGCAACGAGTAATGCACTTCCAGGCTATCCACAAAGTCTGTGCACCATTGGCAGGCATAGCAGGGATATGAAGGAATTTTCTGCACTTGCCAGGATTCGTGCATCTCCACAAATCAGTAGAAGATTAAGACTATCCAGGAGGAAAAAAAAATACAAAAAACAGCTGTTTGGTTGTCACCACATCCACAAACATCAATTTCCTCCAGTACCATAGGTCAGCAGCAGTAGTGGTAACGGTCTGCAAGTTGCTCTGCAAAAAAGACGGAAGGTCTTTAGACAGCACTTTCCAAAACCACAAATGCTCACAGTTTGAAGGACAAGGGCACTAGGGGAAGTAATGGCCTCGAGTTATTATCACGAGACTGTTAATCCAAAGACTCAGATAAAGTTCTGGCTACCTGCGGTCGAATCCTACCACTGCAGCTGGTGGAATTTGAATTCAATAAAAATCTGTAATTAAGAGTCACATGATGACTGTGAATTCATTATCGGTTGTGGGAAAAACGCATTTGGTTCACTATGTCCTTTAGGGAAAGAAACTGCCATTCTTACCGCTCTGGTCTTTCTTGAGTCCCCAGACCCACAGCAATATGGTTGACTCATAACTGGACTCTGGGCAATTAGGAATGAGCAACAAATGCGACCTTGCCAGCGACGTCCTCATTCCCTGAATGAATTTTAAAAAAACTTGGAAACATCAGACATTGCACGTTCCCTTCCAACCAGTTTATTTCCCTGACTTGGACAAATATCGCTGCTCCTTTGGTGTTGCTGTTTCAAAATGCTGAAACACCATCCCTCAGGGCACTGTGGGTCTACCTACAGCACATTGACTGCAGCACTTCAAGATGGAAGTGCACCGCCACCTTCTCAATGATGGAGCTCGGAACGGGCAAAAAATGCTGACAAACCAGGGGCACCAAACAAAAACTACTGAGGAGCGTGTAACAGACGAGGCTGCTCGAGATTTTTCAACACATGGCGTCGTATATAGATCCAGTTTGCGATCTGATCACTGGGAGTAAACGGCAGCAGCAAGTTCCTGTTAAATAACTGAGGAGCAGGGCTTCGTTTGAAGTCAGTCAAAGAGGAGGTGGGAGCACAGCAGAGCAGATCTGATTCCGCATGCCAACTTATGGAGGTGATATCACAACTCAAAATGTAACAGAAGATTGACTGCTTAAGAACTAGGTCTACAGCCTGAGTGAATGGAACCAGAGTGAGACAGAGGATATATATATATATACTTTATATATATATATACACATGTACATACATGCACACACACACACGTATATATACGTGTGTGTGTGTGTGTGTGTGTGTGTGTGTGTGTGTGTGTGTGTGTGTATTTGCAGTTGAACAGATAAGTCCAGTCCAAAAAGAATAGGTTGCACCTAAATTGGTGGGGCACAATTATACTTACAAGTGGGCTTGTTAGTGAAACTTTGTTGGGTTTAAACTAGTTGAAGCGGGTTGGGAAACAGCTGTAAATCAGCATCTGGTGTGATTGAGAAGATCGATGTTAAGTCTCGAAAGTCTAACAGGAAGAACTGGCAGGGCCAGGTTAATGAGTGCAAGAGATGGAATAGTATGAAGTATGTCTCTTTTAATGGAATGAGTATAATAAGGCAGATTATTTCAGAGCCTGGATGAGTACATGGGACAAGAATGTGGGAGCCGTTACAGAAACTTGGTTGTGAGAAGGTTGGGACTTGCAGCTCAATATTCCTAGGTTTAAATGTTTCAGGCGAAATAGAGGCGAGTGTGAAAGCCATGGGGCAGCACTTTACTGATTAATGAGAATGTCACAGCTATACTAGGTGAGAACACATTGGAGGTCTCATTCAGCCATGCCATATGGATAGATGTTAGGAACTAGAAGGATGCAATCACTGTGATGGAATTACACTACAGACCTTCCAACAGCCAGCGGGAGATAGCGACAAAGACATGTAAGCAGATCATGGAAAGCTGCAAAAACAACAGAATTATTGTACTGGGTAATTTTAATTTCCTCACTATTGACCGGAACTACTTTCGTACAACCAACTAATATTCGGCAGGATTTGTTGTGTGTATTCAGGGTGGTTTCCTGAAACAGTCTGCAGATACTCCAACTAATCAAAGGACTGTACCAGACATTGTTCTGGAGAGTGAGCCTAGCCAGGTGATCACAGTTTCCATGAAGAAGCATTCTGGTAACAGCGATCATAGTTCCATAATATTTAATATAGTTATGGGTAAGCTTAAGTCTTGTTCTCGGGTTGAAGTCCCGAATTGGGACAAGCTAATTAGATAGTATGAAGCAAAAAGTAGTGAAAATAGATCGAGTGCAGTTGTTTGAGGGTAAATCCACATCTGACAGGTGTGACCAGCATCTTCCTATGAAGGTGAAAGATAAGGGCGGCAAGATTCGGGAAACTTGGGTGATTGGAGATATTGAAAGGTTAGTCGAAAGGAATCAGAAAATACACGCTAGATTTAAGAAACTGAAATAAACAAGGACAGAGAACGGTGACGGAAGCAGAAAAGAATTGAAACGAGAAATTGGGAGGGATGGAAGAGGATTTGAAATGTCAATGGTGAGTAGGATTAAGGTGAATCCCAAGGCATTTTACGCAAATAATGAGAGCAAGAGCGTAACCATCGAAAGTTTCGGTCCTTTCAAGGACAAAGTAGGGAATTATTGGGTGGAGCCACAGAAAGTGGGTGAGGCCTTTAATGATACTCACATTAATGTTCATGAAGGAAAAGGACATGAAAGATGTTAATGTTAGTGAAGGGCATGCTGGTATTCTGAGGCATGTCGATATTAACGAGAACGTTGTGTTGGGTATCTTGAAAATCATTAAGGCCTGCTGTGACATACCTCAGAATATTGAAGGAGGTGAGGGAGTCAATTGCTGAGACATTGACAGAGAGTTCTGTATCCTCTTTAGTCATAAGTAAGATTCCAGAAGCCTAGGGAATAGTTAAAGTTATTTCTTTGTTTAAGGGAAAAAGGATACCAAGGGAATTCCATGTCGGTAAGTTTTGTATCATTCGTCAGAAAATTGTTGAAAAATCTTGTTGGGACAGGATTTACTCGCATGTGGAGAAGGATGGTCTTATAAGTGACAGTTAACATGCCTTTGTGCTGGGGAGATCTGGTCTCACAAACCTGATTGAACGTTTTGAGCAAGTGACATGAGCGATTGATGAGGGCATGCCAAACGGTGCTGTTTTTATGGAAATTAATAAAGACTTCTGCAAAATCCCTCATGGTACGCTGATGCAGAAGATTATGTTACAAAAGGTCCATATAGTTGGCAAGTTGGATACCAACTTGGCTTGGTCACAGAAGCCAGAGTGTTGTTGTGGAGGAGGGTTTTTTTGACTGGAGCCTCTTGCCAGTGATGCTATGGAACGATCAGTGCTGATAGATCATTTCTGATGAAGGGTCCAGGCCCGAAACGTCAGGTTTTCCTGCTCCTATGATGCTGCTTGACCTGCTGTGTTCATCCAGCCCCATGATGGTTATCTCTAGTACTGAGAGATCGGTTTTTTGTTTCAATTTCAGAAAGCACAAGCATTGTTGAAGTTGTGGATAGTGAGGATAGAGCTTGAACAGTTGGAAAACCGGGCAGATTTATGAAAGCTAGAATTTAATCCAGACAATTGTGACGTGAAGTATTTTGGGAAGTCAAATGCAAGAGGAAACTATAGAGTGAATGGCAGCACCCTGAACAGTATTGATATAAAAAGGGATTTTATGATATTAGTCCACACCTACCTGAAATTGCCAACACAAGAGGATGAGGGGTAAAGAAAGCATGCAGTATGCCTTCACCATAAAGGGCGTTTCGTATAATGTTAGCAGGTCATGTTGCAGCTCTGCAACCCTTTAGGTAGGCCACATTTGGAGTATTGTGTGAAGTTCTGGTCACTACACGAGAGGAATAATATGGAGGCTTTGAAGTGGATACAAGATAGTTGAACCAGATTGTTGGCTGGATGGGAGTGCGTTAGCCTTAAGGAGAGCAAAACAGAAGACATATAATGTGGCGAACGGTCGTGGGAATCGAGAGTACTGGGAAGCTTTCAGAGACCAACAGGGTGCAACAGAAAAAAATGGAGATGTTAAGAGTTTCTTTCGGTATGTAAAGGGCAAAATAGAGGCAAAAGTGGACATTGGACCACTGGAAAATGACTGTGGTGAGATTGTAGTTGGGAACAAGGAAATGGCTGCGGAACTGAATAATTACTTAATGTCAGTCTTCACGGTGGAAGACATGAGAAATATATCAAAAATTCATGAGAATCGGGGGCGGAGCTGAGTATGGTGGACATTACTAAGGAAAAGGTGGTAGAAAAAAATCTGATTATCCTGAATGTGGACAAATCACCTGTAACAGATGGACTACACCACAGAGTTCGAAAGGGGATACCTGAAGAGACCATGGAAGGGTTAGTGGTGGACTTTCAGTAATCACTAGGGTCAGGCAGGGTCCCAGAAGACTGGAAAATCGCAAACGTGACACCCCTTTTTAAAAAGGGAGTAAGGCAAAAGATAGACAATTACAGACCGATTAGCCTAACCTCAGCCGTGGGTAAGATTTTGGACCCCATTGTAAAGGATGAGATTTCTGAATATTTGAATGTGTATAGTAAAGTACGGAAAAGTCAGCATAGTTTCATCAAGGGCAGGTCATGCCTGACAGATCTGCTAGAATTCTTTGAGGACGTAACCAGCAGGGTAGACCAAGGAGAGCCAATGGATGTCAACTACCTGGACTTCAAGAAGGCTTTTGATAAGTTGTGACACAGGAGTCTGCTGAGTAAGATAAGGGCCCATGGTGTTAGAGGCAAGGTGCTAGCATGGACAGAAGATTGGCTGTCTGGCAGAAGGCAGAGAGTAGGGATAAAGGGGTCTTTCTCAGGATGGCAGCCAGTGACAAGCAGTGTTCTGCAAGGGTCAGCTCTGGGACCACAACGTTTCACTTTGTACATTTATAGGCTGGATGAAGGAACAGTTGTAATTCTGGCTAAGTATGAAGACGATACAAAGATAGGTGGAGGGACATGTAGTATTGATGAGGTGGTGAGTCTGCAGAAGGAGTTGGACAGTTTAGGAGAGTTGGAAAAGGAATGGCAGATGGAGTACAATGTGGGAAAGTGTGAGGTCACGCACTTTGGTAAGAGGAATAAAAACATAGACTATTTTCTAGATTGGTAGAAAATTCAGAAGTCTGAAGTGGAAGGAGACTTTGGAAGTCTCGTCCAAGATTGTCTCAAGGTAAAATCGCAGGTTGAGTCAGTAGTCACGAAGGTAAATGCAATGTTGGCATTTATTTCGAGAGGACTTGAATATAAAAGCAGGGATATACTACTGAGGAATTATGAGGCTTTAGTCGGGCCACATTTGGAGTATTGTGTGCAGTTTTGGGCCCCATATCTCAGGAAGGATGCACTAATCCTGGAGCAGGTTCAGAGGAAGTTCACGAGAATGGTTGCAGGAATGGAAGGCTTAACATATGAGGAACGTTTGAGGATTCTTGGACTACACACATTGGAATTTAGAATTATGACGGGAATCTAATTGAAGCTTTCAAAATGCTGAATGGCTTGGACAAAGTTGATGTTGGGAAGATGCTTCCATTGGTAGGAGAGTCTAGGACCCCTGGGCACAGCCTTAAAGTAAAGTGAAGTCCTTTTTGAACGGAGATGAGGAGAAACTTCTTCAGGCAGAGAGTGGTGGATCGAGCGAAATCACTGCAAAAGAAGGCTGTGGAGGCCGGGTCATTAAGTACATTTAAGACTGAGATAAATAGGTTCTTGAATATCAAGGGATTCAAGTGTTAGGGGGGAAAGCAGGAGAATTGGTTGAGACAATCAGCCATGATTGAATGGCGAAGCAGACTCGTTGGACCGAATGGCCTAATTTCTGCTCCTGTGTCTCCTGGTCTCATAGATTAGACAGCCTTGGTTTTTTTTCGCTGTAGAATCAGAGGCTTAGGGGAAACCTGACGTAAGTATATAAAATTATATGGAATATGGATAGTGTGGATACTTGAGTCTTTTTCTCAGTTTGGAAATTCAAATAATAAGGGCACATGTTTAAGGGAGATCGAGGGGACACGTTATTTTATATTTACAGAGCATGGTAGTGCTGGATCCCGCAACCAGGGGAGTTGGGCGAAACAGATGCAATAGCAATGTTTAAGAGATATTTAGACACCCACTTGAACAGGCAGGGAATAGAGGGATAGAAAGATGTGCAGGCATGTGGATTCTCATTAGAATCATATCATGATCGGCACAAAAATTGTGAGCCAAAAGGGTTGTTTTATTTTTTTTACTAAGCTATACAATGTAAAACACAGCACGTACAAAACAGCATTGACCAGCAATGTTCCACTTGGATCAGTGCCGGGTCCGCATTCGTTTGTCGTTTATTTCAATGATTCAGATGATGTAAAATAAGTATAGTTTGTATGCTTGTGGATAACACCATGTTTGGTGGTATAGTGGAAAGTAAAGAAGGTTACCTAAGGTTATAATAAGATCTTGATTAATTGCCTCAATGGACTGAGGTTTATCAGACAGATTGTAATTTGGCTAACTGCGAGTTATTGTATTTTGATTAAAGTCAACAAAGGCAAGAGTCATCCATTTAAAATAGGTCCTTGGGTACTGTTGTAGTGTAGAGAGATAGTGGTTCAGGTGCATAGTTCTTTGAAGTTTGCATTGTCGATAGATAGGGTGGTTAAGGTGTCATCTTGCACACATACCTTCCTTGCTTAAACCTTTGATTAAAGGCGTTGTGGGGTTATACTGAGTTTGTACAGGACCATGGCGCGCCCTCTCCTGGATCACTGTTTCCAGTTCTGGTCTCTTGTGTTGTTGGAAGTGTCTTCTTAAGCTGGAGAGGGTTCAGAGAGATTTACCAGGATGTTGCCCGGAATGGAGGTTTTGAGTTATATGGATAGGCTGGGGCCATTTCCACGGGAGCAATGGAGGTTGAGAGTTGACCTAATAGAGTGTGTGTTTTTTTTTAATCATAAAGGGTACGCACAAGTAAATGGAAGTTGTCTTTTCCCTCGGGTAGGGGAGGTTTAGGGATATTTACTTTCAGGGGAGACGACAAAGGTTTGAAAAAAAATGTGGGTACTTTTTATATGCATGATTAGTAGGCTTGTGGATGACGCCACGATAGGCGGTGTCATGGACAGTGAGGAAGGTTATCAGAAATTGCAGCAATATCTTGATCAGCTGGAGAAGTGGGTCGAGGAATGGTAAAAACAATTTAATATAGATAAGTGTGAGGTTCTCCATTTTGGAAAGTCGTACCAGGGCAAGAGTTTCATGGTGAATGGAAGGGCCTTAATGAGTGTAGGGTCACAGAGGGACATTGGAGTTCAGGTGCCCGGTTCTCTGAAAGTGGAGCCACAGGTAGACAGGGCAGTGAAGAAAGCTTTTGGCACAGTGGCTTACATCAGCAAGGGCAATGAGTGTAGAAGTGGGGAAGTTATGTTGCAATTGTACGTTGTTGAGATCACATTTGGAATATTGCATTCAGTTTTAGCCACCTTTCTATCGGAAGGATGTTCTTAAACTGGAAAGAGTGTAGAAGGACTTTACGAACATGTTGCCAGGGCTCAAGGAATTGAGTTGACAGGAGAGGATAGACAAGCTATGACTTTTTCTTTCAAGCATCGGAAACTGAAGGGGAAATCTAATCGGAATGTATAAGATCACGAGAGGTGTAGAAAAGGTAAAGGCTCTGAATCTTTTTCCCAGGGTTGGAGAGTCGAGGACTAGAAGAGGGGAAAGAATACATGAGAACCTGAGGGGCAACTGTTTTACACAGATGGTGATAAGAATACGGAATGAGCTGCCAGTGGAAATGAGATAAAAGGTACTGTAGATGCTGGAGAATCCGAGATAACAAGCATGGGGCTGGATGAACACAGCAGGTCAAGCAGCAACATAGGAGCAGGAAAACTTGACGTTTCGGACCTAAACCCTTCATCAGAAAAGGGTGATGAAGGCATCTGATGAAGGGTTTACGCCCGAAACGTCAAGTTTTCCTGCTCCTAAGTTGCTGCTTGACCTGCTGTGTTCATCCAGCCCCATGCTTGTTATCTACTGCCTACTGGTCCCATTTTCTCCCGCACTAGGCCCATTGTCATGAACGTTATAACACTTCAAGTGGCTCATCCATTACGTTTTAAAGTTTGTGAAGTTTTGCTCCGCTTTCACCCTCCCAGGCAACACATTCCAGACCCTCACCAACATGTCCTTGCCCCACCTAATGTTATATATCTCAGCCAGGTCCCAGCTCAACCTTCTGTGCTTCATAGACAATGACCCGGTCTTATCC
This sequence comes from Ginglymostoma cirratum, assembly GCA_024137785.1. Lineage (NCBI taxonomy): Eukaryota > Metazoa > Chordata > Chondrichthyes > Orectolobiformes > Ginglymostomatidae > Ginglymostoma > Ginglymostoma cirratum. The sequence goes on from JAHRHZ010000137.1 coordinate 1,045,395, forward strand.
TAACTCCCTTCACCGCTGTAAATTTCCATCCCAGGTTGCATCCTGGCGCATCTTCTCTGTACCCTCTCCAGTACGTTCACATTCTTCCTAAAGTGCAGTGACAGGAACTTCACGCAGTCCTGCAGCTATGGCCTAACCAAAGACCTGTCCCACTTCAACATTACCTTCACGCTATTTTAATCGATACCACGACTGTAAAAGGCAAGGATCGTTCTTGATGAACTTATTAAATCTCTCTGGGATCTGTGGATCTGCGTCACAATGACCCTGTGTTCCCCTGAGCTTCCTCGTGCCTTGCCATTCAGTCAGTTTTGCGTATGTATGCTCGTATATATGCGCACTGTCCTCATGCAAGAGCCTGTGAGTAGATTTGTGTGAACACGTGCACGTGGACAAATACACACAGAAGTCCCCAGATGTGTGACACGGCGAGTTTAGTACTGTTACATCAGTCTGAAGTTTCTGAACATTAAGCAGTGCAGGAAGTGTCACACAAAACAGCAAAGTTCGCCCTCCACAAGGAGATGTAATTCTGCTATCCCACCGCTGCCATGAATGGAATTATGCTTATAGTGTAAAATTGCATGGAAACAGACCATTCGATACAAACAGTTCACACCGACCATGTTCTCAAATTAAACTACTCGCACCTGCCTGGACTTGGCCCACTTTCCGGTAAACCTTTTCTATTCACGAACTTATCCAAATGTCTTAAATGCTGTAACTGTACCCATATCCTCCACTACCTCTGGCAGTTCATTTCGGACACAAACCAAGCTGTGTAAAAGAAAAAAGAAATGCCCCACCGTGTCCCTTTTAAATCTTTCTCGACTCACCTTACATGTATGATCCCTAGTCTTGAACGTCCGCAACATAGTGAAGATATGTTGTTCAACTCATCGAAACCTTCATGATTTTTAAACCACCATAATTTCACCATGTAAACATTTAAGTTCCAGTGGAAAAAAGGTTCCAGCCTACCCTCCCTCTCCATATAATTGAAAACTTCCACTCTCAACTACATCCTCATAAATTTTTTTCTGAACCTTCTTCAGCTTGATAATAGCCTTCCTATGACAGGATGACACGATCTGGACACAAATCTTCAGAAGAAACCTCACCAACGTACTAAAACAAAAACATATCTTCCCATCTCCCATAAATTGCAAACAAATTTGAGCCCAGCCTTCATCCCTGTAGGACACCGCTGATAACAGGCCTCCAGCCCGAAAAGGAGCTCACCAGCATCACTGCATGTACCTTTCCGTCCAGTTGATCTTGTATTCAGTTGGCAAGCCCTTCCTGAATCCCATGTGATCTAACTTTATCAATCAGTCTTCCATGAGGAATCTTATTAAATGCCTTGCTAAAGTCCAAGAAAACAGCGTCTACTGCTCTGTCCTCAAACATTGTGGTTATTTTCTCAAAATAAAAACGAGGCATGCGTCCACACCTCTCCCCATGAAGGAGTATGCAGCCGATGGCTACACTCACAGGGAGGTGTATCTGAGACAGCGAGGTCAGTGATTACAGGGACCTGTAGATGGTCAACTGTCTCATCTGCTGGCCTTGGAAAGGCAATATTCTGATGGCGCCAAGCACTCGCGAACAGGGCGACAGGGGTCAGCGACTCTTGAATGAACAAAAACAGAGGTCATGGTCCAGACACACGGTCCGGCCAGACAATGTACTGGGCGTTGCTGGGTCACTCGATCGAGGGGCACCCTTTGGTTAGAGACTAGACAAACACTCCCCTCGCCCGGAGTCTCACCAAAATGTCCGCCACTCAGATGCTCTGAGACTTGTGAATACACAGGACGTTCAGATCCTTCTAAGGAGGATAAATCGAACAGCATTGACCCCCCCCGTTGACCCGAAGCATAGTCGACCACCTTTTGTAGAAGGTCGTCTGTGACAGAGACAGGGAGAGTGAGATAGAGAGAGATGATGGCGCAAAGAGTGATAGAGAGAAAAGTGAAGAGAGATGGGGTGATGGAAAGCGGGTATAGATGAGGAAAGGAGAGATTGAGAGACAGAATGCAGAGGTAGGACGGGTAAAGAATGAGAAAAATGAATGACAGAGAATGAAGAGAGAGGTAGGAAAGGCCAGAAGAACAAAGAATGTTGAGACAGAGGAGAATTTAGTTTAGTAAATGATACTGGGCAATCAGGATTGACACAGGTCTCTGGGGAGGAGATGGGGCAGTGGGATTATTTCAGCGACTGAGACAGGGATGTGAGAAATTACGAGGACTCACCGCCATTCATAGAATCCCGACTTTGTGGGCCGAGGCCCTTCAGCCCAGAAAGTCTACACGGACTCTCAGACCATCCCGACCAGACCCATTCCCCAAAGGCCCACCTCATCTCCACATCCCTGAACACTATGGGCAGTTTAGTATGGCCAATCCACCTAGCCTGCACATCTTTGGACTGTGGGAGGAAACCCACACAGACACAGGGAGAATATGCAATCTCCACACAGGCAGTGTCACAAGGGTAGAATCGAACCCGGGTCCCTGGCGCTGCGAGGCAGTAGTGCTAACCACTGAGCCACCGTGCTGCTTTCCCATGAATTGCATTATGCTCATAGTATAAAACTGTATGGAAACAGACTATTCAATCCAAACAGTCCACGCCGACCATGCTCTCAAACTAAACTACTCCCACCTGCCTGGACTTGGCCGACTTTACGCTAAAACTTTTCTGGTCATGTACTTATCCAAATGTATTTTATCTGTTGTAACTGTATCTACATCTTCCACTACCTCTGGCAGTTCATTTATGCAATTGTGCAATTCCATTCATGGAATTCATTGGAACTCTTCCCGACGACAGACCTTGACTGTAATCTCCCGGGGAACGGTGGGGACAGTTGGTAACCTACCCGCTGGCACCTTGTCCTCAGACACAAAACTGTACTCTGATCTTCACGGGGTCGAATGGACCTGCTTCAGGCTTCTGTCTGCGTCCCTGCAAGGGAGGGAGAGAGAGAAAAAGAGAGGGGGAGGAGCTAGACAGGGACTCAAATGGGAACAGTAGCATTCACAGAGATGGAAAGTAGGACAGAGAGTGGGACGGGGGTGAGAGAGGAACTGAGACTGAAAAACAGGCACAAAGAGAGAAAAGTGATATAGCTTCCGTGGTAGAAAGTAAGAGCACGCGAGAGAGAGTGAGAGTGTGAATGCGTGTGTGAGAGAATGACACATAGGCAAAGAGTTAGTGATAAAGACAGGGGCACTGAATATGGAGCGAGTACAAAGCTGAAATAGATTAATACTCTGTCGCAATGCATGATTTGTCAGGATGGTGCGCTGCGTGAGGAGGGTAGAGAGGCTGACTGGTACCTATGAACACTGGAGCAGCGAGGACAAAATGTAGCAAAAGCATGCATTAGTGTGATCATCCACAACTCACCAGGCTCGTCTGTTCCAGTAAGCAGGGTATATGCCATCGTTTTAGCGAGACCGGAGGGGGACCCAGCACGAAGTGTCGGACCAACAGGGGACTGTGAAAGCACCGTCCGACGAACGGGCAACAGAGAGTGTGTGGCCGAGCAGCGGGAGAACGAGACAGAGGTGTCAAATTGAATCTTTGGAATGGGGTCTTGGAACGACAATGACAGTGAGAGTGTAGCAGAGAGATGGGGATCTTGGAAGCGTTGGAGAAAGAGAGACAGTGAGATACAGAGAGAGCGAGAGAGAGAGATGGGCTTGCTAGAGAGACTCGTGCAGTGACGCAGTGAAAGGGAAAGACTGTGCCTGACAGATGAACGAAGTCCCTACACAGTAAAGTGTACACATCTGGGCCCGTTGGAATAGCTATTTCTTTTTCCTATGCCTTCTGCTCTCTGACTCGTTGTCTCCATCTGGATTATTCATGGAATCTGAGGCCAGTCAGCCGAGGCATTCAGGCTGACTCCACAAGGAGTAGGGAAACGAGAATCTGACCGACGGAAAACATCACACCTGCGCCATTGAACTGTTATGCACACTCATCGGGAAACTTAGAATCGGCGGGGAGGTCCCCCGATCATTGCCGTGTGCTGGTTCTCCAACAGAAGGCAAAATAGGGCTCGTGGGAGTGAGTAGGAGAACAGAGACTGATTGAATTTGCAAACGGAGAACTGACACTGGCTGTGATAAGTGAAACGGATTCCTTGTGTGCTGTAACAACCTAAAGGCAGACACAAACTAGAAGGGGAACGGGAAGCGTCCTGAAGTTCAATAGCTAACTAACGCTAATGGGGCAGGCTGTGTATGGGCGGGCTGGGATGCTTTAGAGCTGGGGGAGGGGGAGCGTTACAGCGGGCGGGGAAAATGTTACTCTGGGGTCACGTTACAGCGGAGCATATGTTACAACAGTGGGGGCTACGTTACAGAGGAGGGAGCATATTACTGTTGAGCGGCACGTTACAGCGGAGATTATTCCTAGCAGTTTCCTGCTGCAACTCAACGGGCTCAGGCCCCAGTTCATAGAACATCTGGGACAGTTCTTTGGTGTTGTCCTGGTACAGTGACAATGTCCAACTGTGCTGTTGGGAGATAAGACCCAAAACACAACTACGGGGAAGAGTGGAGAGATGAGTGTGGGGTTACCTGATCAGTCAGGTACAGAATCATGGTAGGTAGGGGAAAGAACAGGCGTGTCTGTGTGTCAGTGGAGGTGTGGTGCAGAGCAGCGGTCAATGCGAGTGCTGGGGGTGTTATTTGGAAGAGACAGAGAGACACAGAGAAAGACAGAGGGAAAGAGCGAGTGAGAGAGAGAGAGAGAGGTGTAACAATGAAGAAAGCGACTTCACTGGATGAGTAGGTGGGGCAAAGCATAATGTGAATGGTAGGGTTGTCAATGGGCGAGTGTAGTGGAGCTGAGGAAGGGACAACTGGTTGGCATATTTCTGTCGTTGTGATTTTGTTTCACAAACCGTGGACTGACGGAATTGGATGCGCACTGCACACGTCATTTGTGTGGCTGTGGGAGGAGGCGGGACCAGAAACTTGCTGTCAGGCTGCAGGTTAAGAGCGGGCTACAGGTGAAACCAATTGGTGCAGTTGAGGGAGCAGCTGTCAAGAGTAAAAGCTCCTCTCTGACAACAACCTCACAATTGATTTCCAAAATAGTAGGACAACTGAACAACCTTTGCTCTGATCAGGGAAGAGAGAAGCTTTATCACACCAACAAGTCTGCAGCATCCGAAAAATCTCTCTCTCAGTTCTCTACAGTAAGCCACTTTAAACCCAAGGAGAACAAGCTTGTCTCCCCTTTAGCAGATGCAGCACTTTGTGACATCGATATGTTAAAGACCATAAGTTCGAGAACATACATTCAGCCACCCCATGCCTTTTGCAAGCTGGTTGAATCACTGAGTATCAAAAGAACTGTTGAGGAGAGACTTTCGAATCTGCAAGAACAAATGCCGGAAATCTTGCAAACAAAGAATTGTTTCCATAGCCTTCCCTCCACCCAGGTATGAGTGTGTTGAATGAACTGCCAGAGGAAGTGATGGATGCAGATAGAGTTCCAGCGTTATAAAGACGTTTGGATAAGTATATGAATAAGGAACGTTTGGAGGGATAAGAGCCAAACGCATGCAAATGGGACTAGTGTAGTTTGCGACCATAGCCAGCATGGAGAAGTTGAACTGAAGGGTCTGCTTCCATACTGTATGACTATCTGTCTCTATAAACTGGAGACAACAACATCAAGGTTAACAAACCGTTCGCAAACACTGTCCACTCCAGAAGGATGTCAGAGGACAAGTAGCTATACCATGAGACTCCCCCATGCACACGCTCAGCAACGCTTCGAAGCAAAATATAACTGACACAACTAAACTTTTCACTTTCTCTTTCGGACGCTGATTTCTCATCTTCATCGCATTATGCTTTCCAATGGGCTGTGAGCCCCATCAATACCAGGTCTCTCCTCGCCCCCTTCTTTTCGATACTTCCAAACCACCGTCCATCAGAGAGACTTGTCTATTCCCCTCCCTTCGACTGGTCCATTTACCTTTACAATCACGTGCCTGCTTTAATTTGGTCTGTTTGCTTCGAATGACATGTCTCGCCCTGTGCCTCCATACTTGAGGCCCTCTAACTTGACTATTAGCAAATTCCACCCAACCCTCGCTCCTATCTTGTCCATTACCTAAATATTCGTGGCCAATCCAAATGTCGCTGACAGCTCGATCAGCAGGCTTTCCCTCATTATTGGTGCACTATGCTTTCAACCTCAACCCACTCCTCGCTCTTCATTGGCGTGCCCACTGCCGGCCCATTGTGCTTTCTCTCCTGATTGGATGCTGCTCCTTTTCTCCACCCCTTACATCGCCACAGAATGTCTCCTGTTCGTGGCCAATCGTTCTGCATTGTTTATTCCCATTGGCTCATCCACCATCAGTCAAAGATTCTTCCACACTGATTGATCTAATAGGGAGAGAATCATTCATCCACTTCCCGCCTTTCTGGCTGTTCCAAAGAACTGGGCCTGAAACGTTAACTCTGATTTCTCTTCAGAAATACTAACAGACCTGCGATCGTTTCGAGCAATTTCCAATTTGGTCCCCGATTTACGGAATCTGCAGTTCCTTCAGTTTCTATTCCAGCAATCTATATCTTATTGCTTCCATGCATTTACTAACTGCACTGATTGGCCAAATGGACGCTATACTGAGTAGGGGTACGGACTTAAATCCCGATTGGAAACATTGCCTCTTAAAGGACTAACAACAATCTTAAAGTGGCTGTACCTCGCTTGAAGGATTTTTCACAGAATTGCAACAGTAGTATTTTTGGGAGGTATTGGAGAACACTCAGAAAAGTGAAGCAAACCATTAAACTGAGATCAAATCTTCGGCTCTTGAATGGAGCATCAGCGAAGATCCCAAGGGATCCAACTGTAGAGGCTGGAGTGCGACAGCAACATGTCTACTGTCAGGGAAGGTTGGAACGTTCTCAGAACCATTCCCAGCAACCTTCTCCGAGTACGAAGTGGTGTACATCAGCATACTACGCAGACTGTATACACACTCTCACCCACATTCACCTGAAAGCGCAATTAAGTCAACTTCGGGAAACCAATATGGACTAGACAAAATTGGCTGCACCAAATTACCTTTCTTTCTCTAAAAAAAAGTGGAAATGAAAACCCACACCTCCTGCTTTAGTTCGCACCTGCATTAGAGTTTGAGCGTCTTGGAGATGAAAATATTGTCAGTTTGCCGAGACATTGGAGCCACACTCCGGATAAGCCAACTGAACCACATTTCAGGCGCTGCTTGATGCAAGAATCGGTGGGATGTGTCGGGGGGTGGGTGGATGCGGGTGGGGGGGTGGGGGGCTTAGAAATGAATGTGTATTTGTAACAGGAAGGGCTGGAAGATTTCCTTGTTTCACTGCGTTTTTTTACTCTAACTTTCTATCTTCCCTTTTCTCTCTACCCTTTTTCACAGCCAATTATCTCCCTCAATCTCGACCTCATATTACCATTTCTTCCTTTTCAATTCTTTCTTTCTTCCTGCGACTGTCACACACTCAACAACCTCACTGTTTTCTCTCTTTGGCCCTGCTACTATTTTAACACATTCTTAGCTCTCCCCCCTCACTATCTCTCTCCGTCTCCCCGTCCACAGACGTTTCACTTAGATCTGGGTTTGCACTTGTTGGTTCCTTTTATGGATCTCCTCGTAAAGTCCGTCTCCCAGAACTTTTAACGGTTTGGTTAGGGACGCAGCAAAATTAGTCTGCCCACTGAGGACTGTTCAGATTTACCTCTGCCCAGGCATTTTGCTGAATCAATGCTGAAATGGGACGTAGACTGTCTCACACCAAGGAAATGCTCAAAGTGGTCATGCCACCAAGGAGAGGATGTATGCACGCTGTCCCACTAATACCAACATGTCGCACTCCCGTATGATCAGCTCAGCCACAGCTTTAGTAATTGGTGGTGATCAGACTGAATATCATATTCTTCTGCTCTGACCTCATTTCACACGAGTGGGACAGGGAGAGGATTGGGCTAGATATAGAGTAAAGACTGTCCCCGTCACCACTCCCAGGACAGGGACTCGATGAGGCTAGATACAAAGTAAGTCTCCCTCTACACTATCTGTGTGAAATTGTCATGGAACAAGACGACACGGTGTTAGATGCATCATAAAGCTTCCTCTTTCTTGTCCGCGTTGAACACTCCCAGGACACAACAGCACGCTGTTAGACAGAGAGTAATACTACCTCTGCACTGTCTCCACCAATCACTCCCATGACATTGACAGGACGGCATTAGATATAGAGAAAACCTACCCGTACCCTGTCTCCACCAATTCGGAGTTCGGTACTGGGTAAAGCAAGCATGCTTAAAGCCATCTTCACCACCATGTCTGAGGACACTTCTAAGGAACCAGGATATGTGAGTTAAACTATAGGCAAATATAGCCCCTTAATGTCAATGCTAAAGAGATAGTAGGAACTGCAGATGCTGGAGAATCTGAGATAACATGGTGTAGAGCTGGATGAACACAGCAGGCCAAGATGCATCAGAGGAGCAGGAAGGCTGACGTTTCGGGCCTAGACCCTTCTTCAGCTAATATAAAGTGTCGTTTATGCTGGGTGACCTCTGTGGCTGACCATATTTTCTTCGCAGCTTCCGTTCCATATCTTCAGGAAGCCGTAGTGCATTTTTACAAACTTTGGAGTGGATTTTTTTTCACTGTTGTTTAATAATCGCTGATTGGAAACTGAACCTACTCTACCTGAAGAAGCAATTAGTTGGAGCCTCCTGGGGGTCTCATTGTGTCATTGATATGTTGCCTGTTTTTCTTAATAAGGACCTATCTCGCAATGTGTCATTTCGCCGCATCAAAGAGAGCACTGTGTCAAGCCCAATACTGAGAAGGACCTGCGACTCACCGCAGAGGGCAAGGCTCGGACGAAATCTCAGAGGTTTTTACAAGAATGCATCAAGATCTGGGAACAACACTTCCTAATGTTACAACATTGGAAAAGTGCTTTCCCTATCAGCTTAACTACATTTATGAGAATCATAAATAGATGAACGTAGAATCGTATATATGTTGGAACGCTGCAAATCTGCAAAATTTTAATAACTGCATTCTGGCTATTATTTGGGTCCAGGTTATGTGTCTTCAGTCAATGATTGATGCTGGAAAGTGTGCAAGAATACTCGTGCCAATTACTGTCTCCTCCTGCTGGAGTTAGTGTTTTTTGAGAATGATCTGTACGTAACAATAAAAAGCACTGACCACCGGTAACTGTGTCACTGTTCTTTTAATGCACTTGCTCACAATGTTTCGACCAGGAATACTAAGCTAAACTAAACGAAGTCACATTATCCTGGAATTGTTAAGACTGTGAATTTAAAATTACGGGCACAATTTCGTAAATGTACTGAACAAGACTTAATGAACACTCAAGCGTGAGCGCTGAAATAATAAATTATACAAAACTTTCAAATTATTATGCACGTGGTACCTTTAGCAGGGGAAAGATAAACTGCATTAATATTTATGGTTTAATTCCGAACTTTTTGATCGCACACAGACAGACAGAAAGACACAGTAAACCAAATAATTAAGTAGGAAAAAATGTAAGCGACAGAGCTGTGATAATTGAGGAGACCTTTTCATTCTTCGAAAAATAACTTAATCTCGTTGACAGATATCAAAGTTACGTTTAAACAAGACATGGACTATGTGACAACCAGCGCCTCCATTTAAAAGTACGAAAAAAATAAATAATTAAAATCTGTCAAATGCATGTTTTCAGACTTGACATATCAGACGAAAAAAATGGAGAAAACCCAAGAGAAAATACACCCTCTTACATGTGGAGATACCCCACTGCCGACGCCGCTCCGCCCACCACCCCTGAAATCTTATTGGGATAACATCCCATTGCTTTCTATATTGTTTATAATTTAATGCTTTTTATCTGCTTACACAGAGGTATGCAGACACTGCCTTAAAACTTTCTTCCCGACGAGAATTATGTATAAACTTTGTAAACCTTTATCTTCCTGCACAGGGGTATGAGGAAATTGTCTCAAGTAAGATTAGGTGGGAAGCGTTTGTAAAAATGTGAGACTTCTGAAATCCTGTAAAGTATGTAACTTCTGTTTCTGCTAAAGGGGCCAGAGCACAGACTTTTGTTCAAGCCAGAGACTTCGGTGGCTTGAAACTACATTCTGTCACTTCAGCCACTTGAAATCGACTCCGGTCGTTAGCAGTCGCTTTGCCAACGATCAATACTGTATCCGGCTGTCTTTATGTTTTCGATGTCGTAATTGTTTTTGTATCATATCATTGTCCGATGTAGTGATTGTTTCATGTATCATGCCATTGTGGGATGTAAAATTGTTTTATGTATTACGCACTCGATAAGGTATAAAAAGCGGGTATAAAAGCTATAAAAAGTCTGCTGCTCGGGGAAAATCGCTTACGAGACTTTGCATTCAGTGCCGGGTTGTGTACAATGATCCTCCACGGCTTTTACTTGCTTTGTAATAAAGGATTTGTGTTTTTTCTAAACAGGTCAGTGTCTTGTTATTGCATCAAGTCAGTGAGGGTCTCCGAAAACTAACCTAACATTTGGCGTTGCGAGCAGGGTTCCAACATGTACAGCAGTTTTATGTGGAGGACTGAATAAATGATCTTTCGAGTGTCAGTGGAGTGGAACGGACGGGCCCGCAAGGTACGATTCACCTTGGTCTGTCTCACTAACCTGCCACCAGTGCGACCCCTCGTCCCTGCCTGGCTCTGTACTGATGGAACCCCTAGATGACTCACGGTCTTGAACACTGCTAAATCCTCATGCCTGGAGGTTCGAGTCCCCAGGTTAGTAAAGAAAAATCCGGGAGGTTAGAGTCCCCCGGTGGCCGGGGTTCTAGTCCCCAGGTCGGTACCGATTGGCAAACTAAGTCCGGGAGGTTAGAGATCCTCGGTGTATGGGGTTCGAATCCCCAGGTCAGTGTCGGGAATTCGGAGAACTACAGTGTCCGTCTCAAACACCCTGCCTTAGACCGGTTGTTACGAGGGGAAATCCCCCACGCGAAGTTCAGGACCATGAAGTGGGTGAAGAGACCAAGGGCACTGGAATAGTATAAATAGATAAGCAGGAAGTAAACGCGTTTAAATTGGACAGACATTAGATAAGTCGGGTGTCGGAACCCCTTTATATCGGTTATTTCGGGATTACCCCGAAAATGAAGCACGGTTCAGACATCTTTCGGCATGCCTAAACAAAAAAACTGGGAAATGAGAATTGGCCATTAGCGGGAACGTGGGATGTAGACTATGTATTAAATCCGAGGAGGCACTATGGACACGCAACGCGGGAAGCAAATGGAAAGGGTTAATGTCATCCTGGAGAAAAAAAGAACTGAGGAGATGACTGAGAAATCAAAACTGGCCAGTTGGGTGGATAATGCGCGTAGGAGAGGGATTAGTGCATGTGATAGTGAGGGAAATCCTAAACCTTAGGAGGTTTTAAAGCTGCAGTGTGAGCATAATAAGATGAATGAACAGGAAAGGGTTAAACAAGAAAGGCTGGAAAGGGAAAGATGAGACAAAGAATTGGGATTAGAGCGGCATGCCGCGTTGACAGAAAATAAAAAATTGGAGGTATCTCCTGACATATCTGGCGTGCCGATGTTGCTCCAAAATAATGATACAGATGAGCAAGAAGAGGAGGACTGGGAAAGGCACCCCTCTGCCCGTCGGGACCACTACCCCCTCCACAATTCTACCAGTCCTTGGACAACCTACATCTGCAGGCACCCCAACACTGCCATCAGTCCCAGCAATCTCCAGTAGCCCTATCACCGCCACCATACGCTGACCAACCCAAACCTCCCGCTATAGAATATCCAAGTCCTTCAGTAATCAGCCCACATGAATCTCCTGACAAACCCGCGGCTCCCGATCTCCTGTCGCACTAGGTCTAAAACTAAACAGACAAACAGGAAACAGAATATGGAACAGACCGCTAGTGGACACAAGGAAGGGGGGCAAGATTCTTTTAAAACTCACAGGGGAAGCCTGAAAAAACCTAAGTCCCACGTGCCGTTCTCTCGACCCTCTAGCACCTATTTAGTGTTCCATAGTGATTCTACAAGTAGTGAAGAGTATGATAGTCCCGATTCACAAGCGGAGGATAGTGAATCTGAGGACAGGGTTTGGGAGGGACCCTCGGATGACCGTCCCCTAAAGAAGGACCCCCGTAAGAGAAATCGGTAATTTCCTAATCGCACGGTACCTCACCCGAACCCACCACATTGGGGTCAAAATACCATGCAGGTCTACACCCCTTGGAAGCCGCAAGAGATGCGTTTAATTATGTCAAGGGCCCCTGATCAAAAGACTAATCCTGACGACTTCATAGACTACATCCTGAGCACTATTCAAATGTACCAAGCCACCCCCCGCCCCAAGACCTCTTTAGCCTGTGCTGTATGGCTCTTACTCCTAGTGAATGTACTAGGTGGAAGAGCCACCCAGGAAACCCAAATCCCCAGGATTGGGATGTTTTTACAAGTCTCGTGGCTGAAGGTCTTCGGCTGCAAACCATTAAAGATGCACTCAAGCGAACCTTACAGCAGCCGGTAAATGTTACCAAAGCGCTAGAATGCAAACTCAAACCCGGGGAGGACGGCCCTGATTTCTGGGACCGTTTCAGCTCCACCTATGCCACCTATGCTGGTGATACAGCCTACATTTCAGGGAATCCGTCAACACAGTTTAATGCTCTTTTGCTGCAGTGTTTATGTGAGGCTGTGGCGACAGCTATTCGCACTAATAACATAGATTGTCCAGATAATACTTGTTCCCAGATGAGAAGAGCCTTAACTTATTACTGGAACACTGTCAAGGAATCCAAACCGACCAGGGTCAAGTATGACATCGTACAGCGTCCCCCACACCAACCCAGGTACAAAAACCCAGCACCTCTAGCGTCGGACCTTGAATTAATGAGAGCATATCAAATGGAACCCCAGTATTATGTTCCTAGCTGGACCGACAATTACGGTAACGGTAACGCTACTCATCCACAGGGTCCGACTGCTCCTGAATATGGAGCACCATACGCACCTGATCCCCCGTTCCTTAGACCTAATGCCCCTCTGCCGCGAGGTGGAACACCCCGCTTTGCCCCGAGATGTTTTAACTGTGGCAGTCGGGATCACTGGAAGAGAGATTGTCCTCAGAATCAACCTCAAGGGAGACCCCAAGGAATAAAGCAACCTTTTTCCACTAGTAATCCTTTGTCAGCCTGACTACTTTCGCCCCGTAATTTGCTCATTTTAACTGAAGATCCGGAGGATGAACCAATTGTTAATCTAACTGTACAAGGTGTAGCAATTCCCTTTACGATTGATACTGGGGCCACAGCATCCACGCTGGATGCTTCATGTGTACAGCAATATGGGTTTAAACTCTGAACCGCCTCAGTACGCCTTAGCGGGTTTACCGGGCAGGAAAACGCCTACCCTTTAACAGATCCGCTGACAGTCTGATTTGGCCCTCAAACCCGTGTCATTCAATTTGTCCAGACCATCAATTTGGGAGTTAATTTAGCAGGGAGAGATTTGTTGTGCCTTCTTCAAATTGAAATTCTCTGCCTCAATGAGGGCATTGGTATAAAAAGTGACCCGATTAAGCGACAGTTTTGGGTTCATCGATCGCCACAATGGTGGACAATTGACTTATCTCCTCGAGATTTCACCCCTCCTCTACAGGTCCCTAGCCCTCATGTTACCTTGTGTTATGACCCTGCAGGCGCTTCCCGTGAATTGGCTGCTATTTACGCCCCCTATCTAGGATCAAGTTTATCTGTCACTATTATAGGGTATATTGAGGGAAAGGAAAGATCATCGTTTCTGGTGGAGGTGCCACCCCACCCATGGCACCAATCGGGTCTGGTGTCCCCTCACCTCACACTGGCTGTGAACACCGGCTATAGGGCCAAGTCCTTGGGATTTCTAGCGCACCGCTTGATCCAACAGTCAGACCCGGAAGTGAAGGGTTCTTCACAGCAGTTGGTGGATGGTCTCATTACATATTATTGCGATCCCTTTATGGTCTTTGGGCCATTACATCATCACCACCCTCATCATAGCCCCTCTGAGGAGCCTTCACCAGACTTGTGGTCTGTTTCCACACACGAAGTAGGATATACTCCGGTCACCCCCATAAAAATACAGGTCATCCCGGGGACACCCTTACCCTCGATACCTTCGTACACCCCTAAACCTGAGGCAGTGGAAGGAATAACCTCCCTGATCGATTCGTTCTTCCAACAAGGTATATTGGTCCCTTGTCAATCGCCTTGCAATACTCCTGTTCTACCCGTCCCGAAATCTGATCACCAGGCGTGGAGACTAGTCCAGGACCTCAGGCAAATAAATACGGTAGTCTGACCCTTACATCCAATTATCCGTAATCCTGCCACTATTCTTAGTAACATCCCCTCGGATGCGTGTGTCTTCACCGTTGTGGACTTACAACATGCATTTTTTGCTATTCCCTTGGATAAGGAGTCTCAGTATCTCTTTGCCTTTACCATTAAGGGCCAGCAATATACCTGGACTCGTCTCCTCCCAGGGTTCGTTCACTCGCCCACCCTATTTTCCCAGGTCTTACACCGCCAGCTCCAAGATCTCCAAATCTTGGATGGCTCCATGGTTATCCAATACTTTGACGATTTGCTTTTAGCAAGTTCATCAGAATCCGCTAATGTTGCAGACACTAACTGGATTTTAAAAGCTCTCCATTCTTGGGGATATGTCGTGCCAGCCGTGAAGGTTAAGCGTAACCAACAGCAGGTCCAGTTCCTAGGAATTCTTCTCAGCGCCTCAGAACAGACGCTCACCCCTATGCGCATTACCCCTATTCTTATGACCCCCTCACCCACCACCCCTAAACAAATGAGAGCCTTTTTAGGTTTAGTAAATTATTGTCGACCATGTAACTGGTGTAACTTTGCTTACCAAACTCCTAACCCCTTTGGCTTCTTGTAAAGCCCCAAAAACCTTCACCCTCTCTAACGAACAAAAGTCAGCCTTTACAGACTTAAAAGCAGCCCTTGTTGCCTCCCCGGCTTTGGGAAGACCTTTATATGTCAGGTCTTTCCAACTATATGTTAATGTTCTGGATGGGTGCGCTACTGGGGTATTGACACAGACTCATGGAGATCTCAAACGACCGGTTGCCTACTACTCTACCCGCTTGGACTCTGTAGCTCAGGGCTTACCCCCTTGTTCCCAGATTCTTCCTGCGACTTATTCTTTGGTCACTGCGGCCTCTAATGTTACTCTCCACCAGCCTTAACCGCCTATACCTCACTTGCCATTGTAGCCCTCCTCACCTTCCACCAGACTCAACACCTTACCCAGGCAAATGTAAGCTGCTATGAAGTCGCACTACTTAGCAATCCCCTCTTAATATTCTTCCTGCTCCGGTATTAACCCAGCCACGTTTTTGAGCACCCCCCCAGATGAGTTCTCAGAACCCCCACATGACTGCTTACGAAAGAACCAATTTCTAACCTTTCCGCGCCCGAAACTTACTGACGTCCCACCCCCATCTCCGGACCTTATCTTATATGTTGACGGCAGTTCCTCCATGTCCGCCTTCTCTGGATACGTGATTATCGATGCTGCCCCCACATTAGAGTCGGTGGCGTTTGAGCCCCCGTTGCATGCTCAGAAAGCAGAAAACATTTTGCCCTTACTCGCGCTTGCATTCTAGCCTCAGTGAAGTCAGCGAATATTTACACCGACTCTCCACATGCCTTCAGAGTGTCCCACGACTTTGGCCAGTTATGGTCTCAGCATGGGTTTTTAACGTCCTCAGGTACACCCATCCAGAATTCCCTGTTTGTTGAAAACCTTCTCCAAGCAATTCCCCTCCCTAAACAATTGGCTATTATCAAATGCGCTGCCCATGCCTCCGATGACTCTATAGTTTCTCAGGGCAACGGTCGGGCTGATAAGACTGCTAAACAGGTTGCTGCAGATCATTTTTCTTGCGCCCTCTATGAACAAGCAGGCGATAAATCGCTCGCCTTCTTCGAACACGACGGTTATGCCAGATATAGTCATTGGTCAGCGCTTACAGGGGGACGACCCTGCTTCTGAAAAGGATATTTGGAAGGCGCATGGACGTTCACATTCTGCTTCCTCAGGCCTTTGGGTTACCCCAATTGGTCAAGTGTGTATTCCTGATGCTTTGTTACCGATGCTTGTTGACTGTATTATGCTCCGTACCTGGTGACACCCCAGACTGGCTGAGGCAGCCCAGTCTCGTATAGCATCATGTCTAACATGCCAGCAAAATAATATTGGTCAGCGGGTGAGATGCTCACCAGGAAAAACACCCTTGCCAGGTGGACCGTTTGAATGTATTCAGCTAGATTTTATTGAATTACCGCGCGTAAACTGTTATAAATATTGTCTTGTCATTGTAGATGTATTCAGTAGGTGGATAGAGGCTTTTCCAACGACAAGTAACAAAGCCTCAACAGTAGTAAAATTATTGTTAACTGAAATAATACTGAGGTTTGGAGTGCCTCGACAAATTAGTTTGGACAATGGCCCTCACTTTGTAGGAAAGATTAATAAGGACCTCTATGATGCATTGCACATCCAACAGCAATTTCACTGTGCCTACCACCCCCAGGCGGCAGGGATAGTGGAAAGAGCTAACGGAACACTCAAAGAAAAAATGACCAAGTTGACATCAGAGACCGGCCTTAACTGGTTAAAAGTTTTGCCCCTAGCTTTGTACCGCATGCGAATAACACCCCATTCTACTACTGGACTTTCATCAGCAGAAATAGTCTATGGCTGACCCAGCAGAAAACCATGGGTTGCCAATACCAACCCACCCAACCAACTTGCCCTGAATGTGATGGGAGAAGAAATGCAAAGTTACTTCCGGCAACTAACATCATCTCTAAAGTTTCTCCATTCACAGGTGAAGTGTGCCTTTGGTCCACCTCCGCAGACACCAGACCAAGACCTTAAGGAACAGGATCGCTCTTCGTGGCCACAGATCGGATATTTCGTACTTGTCCGGGACTTGGATCGTCCCAAGCTTGGACCAAGGTGGACAGGACCACTTCAAGTGCTTCTTAAAACTCCGACAGCTCTTAAAGTTAAAGGACAGAATCGCTGGATCCACCTAAGTGACAGCGAACGATGGATTCCCTCATCAGCTTGCAATTAACCATTGGACTGAGTATTATTCTGACCTTGCATGGCCAGCAGGACAATCTGTTTTATAGAACACATATCCAGATGCATGGGAATCGGACAGCGTGTTACCCTCTAGCACGGTCTGTCGAGGCGTTATTTGTGGCAACACCAGGCTGGAACCCTAGCCAGCTCTATGAAGTAGAGTATTCAGGTAAACTTTGCCGAGGGGAGAGGGGAACTTGGACGAGGGGTGTGCAGGGTAGGTGTGTGGAATTGGTAGTTAATGGCTCCTCTGATTGTATAGGCACTAGACCTAGGCATGGGAAGGAAGGGGCCAACTGTACAACTCCTAACAGCTATCCGTTTTGCTTTAATGGAACTGGGACTTGTTGTGTGCATTCTCTAGTCACTAATCACCCTCATAATGTTTCCTGGCCCCATCAGTGCGTAAAAAGAACTTGCACAACTAAAGGAGGATTGTTGAACTGCCCCTGTTTAGAATCTAAACCAATAACTGTGACCCCAGACATACAGTGGACTTGTGGTGATTATAATAGCACCCATGTAGAACCGAACTACGGGGCATTTCCGTTTAACTCCGCAGATTTCCATTCATATAAGGGTCAGTCCTCCTGGAATAGCTATCAAGGAATTTGTGAGTCTGTTACCTGTTACTGGTCTTAGACGGGATTTGGTTTCCTTCTTAACGGGACATTCACGACTGCCACTCCAATTTTGCCGGTGCTGTTTGCTGTTGGGACTACTGGGCCTCTCACAGTCCCTTGTCCCCGACGAGTACGGATTCAACGGCGAATTGACACACGCTTCCTGAGCCGGGAGTTTTGAGCAGCATGGCAGGACCCAATTGCCTTGGGCTCTTCCTTGGGATACGGCTTCCTGGGAACTGTCAGTTTGGGAGGCTCCCCAGGGGTGGTGGCCGCAAGGAAAAAAAACAAAATTACCTTATATGTGGACTCAGCGCCCGGGGAAACAGCACAATGAAGGCATTGGAGGCAGTCAGCCTAGAATTAGCCGAACTTCGGCTCTATGCTCAGCAAACCCGGTATGCAGTGGACTATCAAATGGCTCAGCAAGGAGGAGTATGTACTAGTAGAGAGGACAAGTGCATTATCCATGCTACCGACGAGTCCTATAATATTACCCAGGCTATTCTGTGGCAGTTGGAACAGTACAGTGAGGGACCCTGTCCTGGTGGGGGGTTTGTTGAGATGGCTTATGGGCAGTTCTTGGGGCTCATACCTGCTACATGGGTTATTTATTCTAATAGTTATCCTAGCTGTCTGCTGTATATTTATGATATGCTTGAACTCTTGCTGCAGACTTGTGTTTGACAGAGTAGCAGCTCCCTTCGCGGCCCCGATATAGGTTATCATGAAATGATAAATGTAGGGAATGAGATGTAATTGGGATAACATGCCATTGATTTCTATATTCTTTATATTTTAATGCTATTTATCTGCTTACACAGAGGTATTCGGACACTGCCTTAAAACTTCCTGCCCGGGTAGAATTAGGTATAAACTTTGTAAATCTTTATCTTCCTGCACAGGGGACAGAGGAAACTGCCTCAAATAAGATTAGGTGGGAAGCATTTGTAAAGGTGTGAGACTTCTGAAATCCTGTAACATATGTAACTTCTGTTTCTGCTAAAGAGGCCAGGGCACTGACTTTTGTTCAAGCCAGACACTTCGGCGGCTTGAAATTACATTCTGTCACTTCGCAACTTGAAATCAACTCCTGTTGTTAGCAGTCAATTCGCAAACGATCAATACTGTATCCTGCTCTCTTTACGTTTTCGACGTACTAATTGCTTTTGTATCATGTCATTGCCCGATGTAGTGATTATTTCATGTATCATGCCATTGTGAGATGTAAAATTGCTTTATGTGTTATGCACCCAATAAGGTATAAAAAGCGGGGACTGTCCGTTGCTCGGGGAGAATCGCTTATGAGACTCTGCATTCAGTGCCGGGTTGAGTACAGTGATCCTCCACGGCTTGTACTTGCTTTGTAATAAAGGATTTGTGCTTTCCTAAACAGGTCAGTGTCTTGTTATTGCATCAAGTCCGTGAGGGTTTCCTAAAACGAACCTAACAGCCCCGACAGCCAGCATCTCTACAGTAAACACCAACCCCCAGCTTTGCCGGGCCTTCACCTTCCCCGCCAGACCTCCCCCTCACTGAGGAGGAATGGTCAGTACTCTGTAAAGGACTCCGACTTATCCCCCTCCGACTGAACATCAATGAATACCACTCATGACTGGACGTTGAACAATTTTACTGCTGCCTCCGCCTCCACACTAATTTTTTTTAATCGCAAGCCTAAACCCCCTATACTGACCCCTTCTCCCACCTCCAATACACCCCATCCTCCTTGACAACACCCCAAGGCTGCCTACTCTCCCTCTATCTCTTCATATCTAACTGCCGTCGTGACATCAATTGCCTCAACCTCTCCAACCCTCTCATTCCAATCTCTTCCCATCAGACTATACAGCCCTCCGTTCCCTCCACTTCAACCCTAACCTCACTATAAAACCCGCTCAAACGAGAGGTGCTGTTGTGGTATGGCGCACTGACCTCTACATTGCTGAGGCTAGGCACCAACTCTCTGACACCTCATCCTAATGCCCCCTTGAAAATGACCTCATCCCTGACCAGAAAAACATCATCTCCCACACCATCCATAGCCTCATAACCTCAGGTGACCTCCCACCATCAGCCTCCAACCTCATCATTCCCCAATCCCAGACCGCCCATTTCTGTCTCCTTCCCAAAATATGTAAATTCAATTGCCCTGGTCGACCCACTGTCTCTGCCTGCTCCTGCCCCACCGAACGTACCTAAACTTAGCTAGACTCCATTTTCTCCCCCCTAGTCTAGGAAATCCCCATCTCAGACCAGGACACCACCCACGCCCTCCACCTCCTCGAAAACCTCCGATTCCCAGGACCTCAATCCCTCATTTTCGCCATGGACATCCAGTTCCTATACACTTGCATTCCCCATGCAGATGGCCTAAAAACCCATCACTTTTTCCTCTCCCGTAGGCCCGACTATTCCCCCTCCACCGACACCCTTATCTGTCTAAGGAAACTTGCCCTTACCCTTAACAACTTCTCCTTCAACTCCTCCCACTCCCAGCAGGCAGAAGTGGTGGCCATGTGTACCCTCATGGGCCCAAGCAATGCCGGCCTCTTTGTAGGATACGTGGAACATTCCCTCTTCCACAGCTCCACTAGCACTATCCCCTACCTCTTCCTCCTCTACATCGATGACTGTTTTGGTGCTGCCTCATGTTCCCACAAGGAACTCGAAAAGTTCATCCGCTTTCCTAAAAACCTTCCACCCTAACATTAAGTGCACCTGGACCATACCTGATACAGCTCTCTCCTTCCGGAACATCTCTCTCTCCATCTCTTGTATCCGCCTGGAAACTGATATCTGTTTAACCCTACCGACTCCATCAGCTACTTCGACTACACATCCTCTCACTCACCTTCCTGCAAGAATGCTATCCCCTATTCCCAACTCCACCGTCTTTGCCACATCTCCTCTCAAGATAAGGCTTTACATTCCCGGACATCCCTGGTGCCCTCGTTTTACATGGACCTCAATTTCTCCTCCAACAGTGGTTGAAAACATCCTAGGTCGTATCTTTTGCATTTGCCACAACTCAGCTTTGACAGTCCCTCCCCGCAATAACAACAAACACAGAATTCCCTTTGTCCTCACTTATTACCCTATAATGCTCCGGATTCAAAGCATCCTTCTCTGCCATTTCGGCCACCTGCAACCTGACCCCACTTCAATAGATATAATTCCATCCCCAACCTTATCTGCGTTCCGGAGGGACTGCTCTCTTCGCGACTCCCGCGTCTGCTCCACACTCCCCACTAGCCTCACCACACCCGGCACCTTTCCCTGCAACAGCAGGAGGTGCTACACCTACCCCTACACCTCCCCCCTCACCTCCATTCCAGACCCCGAGAAAACATTCCACATTGAACAAGTTTCAAAATCTCCTGTCCCCCAACCGCATCCCAAAACCAGCCCAGCTCGTCCCCACCTCCCTAACCTGTTCTTCCTCTCACCTATCCCCCTCCTCCCACCTCAAGCCCCACCCCCATCTCCTATCTACTAACATCATCCCGCCCCCTTGACCTGTCCGTCCTCCCTGGACTGACCTATCTCCTCCCTACACCGCCCCCCCACCTACACTCACCTTTATTGCCTCCATCCCCGCCTCTTCGTCTTGTCTGCCTCCTTTCCACCTATCCTCTCCTCTATCCATCTTCTATCCGCCTCCCCCTCTCTCCCTATTTATTTCAGAACGCTCTTCCCCTCCTCCATTTCTGATAAAGGGTCTCGGCCCGAAACGTCAAGCTTTCCTGCTCCTATGATGCTGCTTGGCCTGCTGTGTTCATCCAGCCCCACACCTTGTTATCTCACATTGAACATATGTTCACCTGCACTTCCGCTAATGTGCTATATTGTATTGACTCTTCCCAATGTGGCTCCTCCACATCGGGGAAACCAAGTAGAGGCTCGGAGACCGCTTTGTGGAGCACCTACGCTCGGTTAGTGACAAATGACAAAACCTCCCAGTCGCGAACCACTTCAACTCCTCCCACACCTTGGACGTCAGGTCCATCCTGGGCCTCCTCCAGTGTCAGAAAGATGTCACCTGAAAACTGGAGGAACAGCACCTCATATTCGGCCTTGGAACACTTCAGACGGGGTTTCAATGTGGATTTTACAAGTTTCAAAATCTCCCCCCTCCCGAACTCATCCCATGAACAAACCCCCTCTCTTCCCCGCCTCCTTGGCCCATCTGTCTTCTCTCTCGCCTACCCGCTCCTTACACATCACCTATCGACTCCCACACCCACTTCCTACCTACACTCTCCTAGAGTCGCCTCATCCCCGCCTCCTTGACCTGCCCGTAATCTCTTCACCTATCTGTTCCACTTTTCACCTTCTACCACCGCCTCCGTCTCTCTATTTATTTCAAAGACCCCTTCCCCTCGCCCAATTCTGAAGAAGGGTCCAGACCCAAACGTCAGCTTTCCGGCTCCTCCGATGATGGCTGGCCCTCTATTTATATCCAGCTGCACACCTTGTTATCTCACCCTCATACATATGTTCCAAATGAGAATTTGAAATCTAACTGAGACAGCAAAGTAAAGAATTGCAAAACAGACCATAAAAGTAAGTAAACTGATGGACTATTGACAAGCTTCAATCGCTCTCCAATCACAAGGAAAAAGAATCTGTCCAAATTGCATTACAACAACACGCTGTCTCTGAGGAATCTTCTTATCCATCCTTAGACCAATGGTCTTGTTACTTGGTACCTGATTAGTCCTTATTTGCTCCAATATTGTTGATGTTTGAAGATAATGTGCTAACGGAGCAGACAGAGACAACTTAATCCTCCATTTCACAATATTAAAAAAAATGAAGTGAAGTGTTGGGGCCTCATGCACAGATCCATAGAACTTTGTGGAATGGATATAGATGTCAGAACATTTCAACTAAGGTAACAAGGTGTAGAGCTGGATGAACACAGCATTTCAAGCAGCATCAGAGGAGCAGGAATGCTGACGATTCGGGCCCAGACCCTTCTTCAGAAGAAACGTCAGCCTCCCTGCTCCTCTGATGCTACTTGGCCTGCTGTGTTCATCGAGCTCTACACCCTGTTATCTCAGATTCTCCAGCATCTGCAGTTCCTACTATCTCCAGAACATTTCAACTGTTTTTCTGTGAATAAAGCACCGGAGATACATGCCAATGCTTTATAAAACAGTATTTATACTGTTTGCTGGGTTACTGCGAATCATTTATTGTTTACCGCATGAATGGTTATATTTTCCTCAGCCTGGTCATTAATTTAGACGTATTAACTCTCACCCTTACAGCTAAAATTATGGCACCATCATTCTTTCTCGAAATAAATGCGGTCTTCCATATCTGTCAGTCATTACCTGGTGGCCATGGCGGTCGCAGATCTACGGTTCATCATCCTCGATCAGATATTGAGACATATTCCGACTTATTATATGGAGCCATTTTATATCCCAAGACACATGCCGTGTGTAATATCCAAGCCATCCTCATTTATACAGCAACGGACTGCTCTGTCTAGTTCACTGTCACTTTCACCTTTGATTGATTTGTAGACTTTTGTTGCCAGAAGATGAAAAGTGGATATTGCAGTGGCAAGAAAAACAAAACAAAACAAAGGGGAAAAAGAAAACAGCTGCTGTGTTTCTGTGGGAATAAGAAGCGGGACAGACCACCAATGCTTCACCGGAGGCGCACTGACGATGTTACCTAGCAAGGTGATGAAAGGTTTGCAACAAACCCACCAGCTTGGCAAGTAGGTTATTAACCTCTTCCACAACATAAGCTACAAATGTTCTCGAAAACTTTAAATATTCTTACCAGATTTCAGTGGAGATTGTGATGAACTATAATTACCTATTTCCCAGTGATGTCACTCTGAGAATATTCATGATTTGCTTCCTTTTAAGGGAGACCTGAGTTTTAAACTATCTGCAAAGTAATAATGCATGGTCCTATCACCCGACGAATTTTGTGAATAACTCAACTCACTTGAACTGAACAATGTATCACTGCCAAAAATATCTTCCTGGGCAACGGGGCCGGGTCGACTTCTTGATAAGCATAACTTGAAACAGCAGGCCAGGCAGCATCGGCGGAGCAGGAAAGCTGACGTTTTGGGTTTAGATCCTACTTGTGAAGAAGGGCCTAGATCTGAAACGTCAGCTTTCCTGCTGCTCTGATGTTGCCTGGTGTCCTGTGTTCATTCGGCTTCACACCTTGTTCTCTCAGACTCCAGCATTGGCAGTTCCTATTATCTCTAACTTGAAACAGATTGTCCATTCGTTACTTGTTATTTGGATCTTTCTCTGCCTAATTTACCTGCCATTTTCTCAATGTTCCAACATTTGCCGCTTTTCACAAAACCTTCCTTAGCTTTGGAAAGACAGAGTTTGATTAAAATTAGTTAGCAAGACTCCGTGCCCGGGAAGTCATTCCACACAAGTCTGTTCGAGGCCTTTGATGCAGTGACCACGATGGTTGATGAGGGCAGGGTGGTGTACGTAGTCTATATGGATTTCAGTAAGGCCTTTGATAAGTTCCACATGGTAGGATGACCTGGAAGGTCAGATCGCATGGATTGCAGGGAGACCTGGTAAATTGGATACAGAATTAGCTTGATGGCGAGAAGCAGAATCTAATAGTGGGAAGGTGCTTGTCAGACTGGAGGCCTGCGACTAGTGTGCCTCAACAGTCGGTGTGGGGCCCTTTGCTGTTCGGTTTGTATTCCACTGATTTAGCATACGCCTCTTGTTTTCAGCGGCAGCAGCGCGAGCCAGAATGCCAACGGTCAGGTAAGGCGGTTTTTGTTTCTCCCTATATAAAAACTTTCGTCGTAAAGCAAGTGGCCCTCTTGTTTTCAGCGGCGGGTGTGTGGAGGGAACGCAACGCAGGAAGCAACAGATAAATTCGGGCATTGGCTAAACCCGAAACACTACACGTGTAGTGTCGCCCACCCATCCTCCTCCTCTAAACAAAAGAGACTGTGTGGAGTTTTGGTAAGGTAAGACTTTTTAAAAATCTTCTTCTGGTATGCTAGAGTAGAGGGAATGAGAGCTAGGGCAGTTGCATGCTCCTCTTGCAGGATGTGGGAGGTGAGTGTCACTGCTGGTGTCCCCTCTGATTTCACCTGCGAGAGGTGCACCCAACTCCAGCTGCTCAAAAACCGTGCTAGGGAACTGGAACTGGAGCTGGATGAACTCAGGATCATTCGAGAGGCTGAGGGGGTGATATGGAGAAGTTACAGGGAGGTGGTCAAACCCAGGGTACAGGAAAAAGGTAACTGGGTGAATGTCAGGAACGGGGAAGGGAACAGGCAGACAGTGCAGGGATCCCCTGTGGCCGTTCCCCTCAATAATAAGTGTACCGTTTTGGATACTGCTGGGGGGTCGACGTACCAGGGGAAGGCCATAGCGGAGAGGTCTCTAGCAGTGAGCCTGACCCTGTGGCGAAGAAGGGAAGGGGGGAGAATAGGAGAGCGATTGTAGTGGGGGATTCAATAGTAAGAAGCACAGACAGGAGGTTCTGTGAACGCGACCGAGATGAAAGGATGGTATGTTATCTCTCGGGTGCCAGGGTCCGTGATGTCTTCAAGATCCTTAAGCGGGGGGAGGGGGAGTGGTGAGTAACCAGCAGTCATGGTACACATCGGTACCAATGACATAGGTAGAAAAAGGACTGAGAATGTGAAAAACCAGTACAGGGAGTTAGTTTGGAAGCTGAAGACCAGGACAAACAGGGTAGTTATCTCTGGATTACTACCAGTGTCACGTGATAATGAGGTAAGAAATGTGGAGAGATTGCAGCTAAACATGTGGCTACAGGGCTGGTGTCGGACGGAGAGCTTCCATTATGTGGATAACTGGAGCACATTCTGGGGAAGGTGAGACCTGTACAGTAAGGATGGGTTGCGCCTGAACTGGAAGGGCACAAATATCCTGAAAGGGAGGTTCGCTAGAGCTGCATGGGATGGTTTAAACTAGTTTGGCAGCGGGTGGGGAACCGGATTTATAATTTAGAGGAAGAGATATTCGGCCTTCCAACAGATACAACAGGGGGTGGGGTGGTTTATAATGAAATGTGTTCGATGGAGTGCAATTGCGGACACTGAGATGGTTTAAGATGTGTATACTTCAATGCTAGAAGTATCAGAAGTAAAGCAAATGAACTTAGAGCATGTGTCGGTGCTTGGAACTACGATGTTGTGGCCATTACAGAAACTTGGGTAACTCAGGAAGAGGAATGGTTGTTGGAATTTCCGGGAATTAGATGATTAAAAAAAAGGGGAGTGTGGAAAAAGAGGTGCGGGTGTGGCATTGCTAGTCATTGCTATTGAAAGGCAGTTCAAGAATGATATATGTACAGCGTCAGTTTGGGTTGAGGTCATGAACAAGAAAGTAGCAGTCACTTTGTTGTGTTTTTTTTACAGACCCCCAAATAGTTGCAGAGAAGTAGAGGAGAGGATTGGGAGGCAGATACTGGAAAAGTGCAGAAGTCACAGGGTTGTAGTCATGTGTGACTTCAACTTTCCAAATATTGATTGGAAACGTTTTAGTTGTAATAGTTTAGACAGAGCAGGTTTTGTCCAGTGCGTTCAGGAAGGATTCATGACACAGTATGTAGTTAGGCCAACACGAGGAGAGGCCGTTTTGGATTTGGTGCTTGGCAACGAACGGGCCAAGTGTTAGACCTGTTGGTAGGAGAACATTTTGGTGGTAGTGATCATAACTCCGTTTTGTTCACGATAGTCATGGATAAGGATAGGTACATACGACAGGGTAAAGTTTACAATTGGGGGAAGGGCAATTACAACTCAGTTAGGCAAGAACTGGGTAACATAAATTGGGAACAGCGCTGTCAAGGAAGAGCACCACGGAAATGTGGAGACTGTTTAAGGAATGCATACTGCATGTGCTCTACATATTTGCCCATAGCAGGCAAAGAAGATGCAGTGGAGTAAGGGAGACATAGTTATCGAGAGAGGTCGAACGACTCGTTAAGAGGAAGAAGGAGGTTCATGTAAGGTTTAGGAAAAGAGACAAGGAACAGACTCTAGAGGGATACAAGTTAGCCAGGAAGGGTCTAAAGAATTGGCTTAGGAGAACGAAAAGGGGGCATGAGAAAACCTTGGCCGATAGGATCAAGGAAAACTCCAAGGCTTTTTACACGTATGTGCAGAGCAAGAGAATGACCAGAGAAAGAATAGTGCCAATCAAGGATTGTAAAGGGAATTTGTGCACAGAGCCTAAAGAGATAGGAGAGGCCCTTAATGGATACTTTTCTTCAGTATTCACAACTGAGAGGGACCGAGTTGTAGAGGAGGACGTTGTGAAACAGGCAGGTAGGCTAGAGGAGTTTGATGTTAGTAAAGATGATGGGCTAGGAATTCTGAGGAAGTTGAAGATAGGTAAATCCCCCGAGCCTGATTTATCCAAGCATTCTATAGGAAGTGAGGGACGAGATCGCAGGGCCTTTGGCGATGATCTTTTCGTCCCCAATGTCCACGGCTATAGTACCAGAAGATTGGAAAGAGGCAAATGTCATTCCCTTGTTTAAAAAGGGAACCGAGATAACCTTGGAAATTACAGGCCAGTTAGCCTTACGTCAGTGGAGGGCAAATTATTGGAAAGGGCTCTGAGAGACAGGATTTATGATCACTTGGAAAGTGATTCTTGATAGTTAGCATGGATTTGTGAGAGGTAGATTATGCCTTACAAACTGTATTGAATTCTTTGAAGAGGTGACCAAGCAAGTGGATGAAGGTGAAGCAGTGGATGTGGTATACATGGATTTAAGTAAGGCGTTTGATAAGGTTCCCCGTGTTAGGCTCATGCAGCATATAAGGAGGCATGGGATAGGGGGAAATGTGGCAGATTGGATCCAGAATTGGCTGACGCTTAGAAGACAAAAGATGGTACTGGACGAAAAATATTCAACATGGTGCTCTGTTACGAGTGGTGTCCAACAAGGATATGTTCTGCGTCCTCTTCTATTTGTGATTTTTGTAAATGGAATATGTTTTGGATGAAGGAGTGGAAGGGGGGATTAGCAATTTCGCAGACGATACGAAGGTGGGTCACGTTGTGGACAGTGCGGAGGGCTGTTCTAGGTTACAAAGTGACATTGATAGAATGCAGAGCCGGGCTGAGAAGTGGCAGATGGAGATTAACCATGAAAATTGTGAGGTGACTCATTTTGGAAGAACAAACTTGGAAGCAGAATACAGGGTTAAAGGAAAGATTCTTGTCAGTGTGGATGCGCAGAGGTATCTTGGAGTTCATGTTCACCGTCCCCTGAGAGCTGCCACCTAGCTGCCACCCAGAGTTGTTAAGAAGGCGTATGGTGTGTTAGCTTTCATTAATAGAGGGATTGAGTTCAAGATTCGTGAAGTTATGCTCCACCTACACAAAATCCTGGTTCGGCCACATCTGGAGTATTGTGTCCAGTTCTGGTCACCTCATTACAGGAAAGATGTGGAAACGTTAGAAAAGGTGCAGAGGAGATTTACCAGGATGTTGCCTGGAATGGAGGGAACGTCTTACGAGGAAAGGATGAGAGAGCTAGGGCTTTTCTCTTTAGAATGACGAAGGATGAGAGGTGACTTGATAGAGGTGTACAAAATGATCAGAGGTATAGGTAGAGTAGGCAGTCAGAGACTGTTTCCTCTTGTGGAGGCAGCTTTTACGACGGGACATGGTTTTAAAGTGGAAGGAGGTAGATATTGGGGAGACGTCAGAGGTTGGTACTTTACTCAGAGAGTGGTAGGGTCGTGGAATGCATTGCCGGAGAGGGTAGTGGAGTCGGCCTCATTCGGGGCATTTAATCTGCTATTAGATAAGCGTATGGATTATAGCATAAGGTAGCGGTGGAGGTTAGATCGACCTTAGGTTTATGGTAAAAGTTCGGCAAATCATCATTGGCCGATTGGCCTGTACAGTGCTGTATTGTTCTATGTTCTATGTTCTATGATTTGGACGAGAATGTAGACGGCATTAGTAGTCAGCTTGCAGATGACACTAAAATAGTTGTTATATGGACAATGTAGAATGTTATCAAAATTTGCAGCAGGATTCTGATCACCTGAGGAAGTGGGGTGAGAAATGGAAAATTAAACTTAATATAGATAAATGTGAGCTGATGCATTTAGGAAACTCAAATCATGGTCGGGTTTTCATGGTGTATAGTAGTGCGTTAAGGAGTGCAATGCAGCTGTGAGACCTTGTATATCAGTTGCATGGTTCTCTGAAAGTGTAGTCACATGTAGACAGGACAGTAGAGAAGACTTTTGGCGCACTGGGCTTCGTCAATCTGGGTATTAAGTATCGAAGTTGGGAAGTCATAGTTCAGTTTTACAGGCCATTGGTGATGTCGCACACGGAGTATTGGAAACAATTTATGTCACCCTGTTACAGGAAGGATGTTATTGAAGTCGAGAATGTGCAGAAGAGATTTCCAAGAATGTTATCAGACTCAGGGGACTGAGTTTTCGGTAGAGGTTGGCAAGCTCCGAGTCCGAGATCTGATAAAAGTATGTATGATCATGACAGGCATGGATATGGATGAATGCACTCAGTATTTAACCCACGGTTGGGAATCCAGGACTACAAGGCTTCAGTTTATGATAAGAAGGGAAAGAATACATGGGAATTTGAAGGACAACATTTTTTTCCCAGAGAGTGGAATGTCTACATAATAAACAGTCAGTGGAATTGATTGTGGGTATATTAACAACATTTAGAAGGCATTTGATCGAGTATGTGGGTTAGAAAGATTTAGACGAATATGGGCTAAATGCAAGTAAAATGAGTTCGCTTGAACAACGCTTTGGTCGACATCTACCAGTTTGGGCTTGAAGAGCCTGCCTCCATGCTGCGGGACTGTATCAATCTATGACTCTACTTTTGGCAGGTAGTTTGGGAGGTTATGTTCTCATACATGGTCTGCATTATTCCTCTAAAATCTTCGAGTTCTTTTATTTCTACATATTCTCAAACCCCACTCCCAATGCATGTTTCTATCACCAGGACAGATGATGTGTCAATTTTGGGGACTCTCACTACCATTCAGAAGGTGAACAATTAATTTGGTCGCTGATGGGTAAAGTCCCCTGAGAGAATCCTGATATGAACCATTCAGTGATGTTTTGTTTCGAATTGATGAGAAATTTGGAAGTTTACACCAATGAAACGTCTTACAGATAAAGAGAGAAGATGTATTAGATGGTGATTGCACATGTCAAAGTGACACCTTTATTTCCTGAATAAAATGCTATTATGGGATACTCTAACTGGAAAACAGATGACGAGTTGTATATTGATCAGCACATTTTAAACCGTTTCAGAAACTAATTCTGCCATTGAAGATTTTTCCTAATAACTGTAAAGAGCAGGAATCATTCTCTGGTGCAGTTTAATCTTGTCAGGTTCCTAAACTACTTCTGATACCAGCTTTTCCCTCTACAGTGCATTCTGCAGAAATATTTGAAATCAAATGAGAACATGCATTCAATTAGGTACAAGAACTTTGTCTGAAATTGCTAAACCCCGTGTTTATTCAGACGCAATAACGTCAATAAATGAAATTCAAGGGACTATTTCTGAAGTTTGCATTGAGCCTCACTGGAACAACATAGTGAGTCAAGGACAGAGATGTCAATGTGAGACAAGTATGGAAGGCTGAAATAACAGGGAGCTCCTGGTAGCTGATGGTCATGTGATAAAAGAGTGGAGGTGTTCTACAAGCAGTAACTCTTGACGATGTGCAATCACCTTTACTGGCAAAGAGCAATCTGAGGAAGGTGAGAGATAGCAATCAGTAGGGGAGAACTCCCATCATGTATTTTCCATATGGCTGGGCGAGATCAGAGTTTATTTGTGATCATCCACCACCTCTCCTCACCAGATGCTTTATCCATCTTCCTACCTCGCCACAAAGCCTTGGCACATCCAAATTATATACAGGGCATGCCGGGGGATGGAACGGATGCTGTGCATCAACACATCACACCTATTCGAGACGCACCTTTATCTATCTTGTCTTTTGGAAACTTGGGAGTAGTTAATCCATGAAAAGACTTCCTGGGATGAAAGAGAAGTGCAATTTTGTTGTCGGCTTTTTGCTGTGTCTGGAAAGTCTTGAGCATCATCAGCTAATGGAGAATGGGAATGTGATATTTGGGATCGGGTAGTGGTGATCATGTATAATTCAGGGAGTGTGACTACCGTTGAGTTACAGGGTGTTGATGGTTTTCCTACCTCTATATGACCACCACCACAACCAACCTCCGCACCCCAGCTTAGTCTCTGTAAGTACAGCACGCACGCACACACACACACACACACACACACACACACAGAAATCAGTGGAAATGAGAGACAGGTCATTCAGGGAGCCATGAAAACGGTAATTAGTATGTCAGCAATCTGGCAGCAAGTGAGAAGTATCAGAGGAAACTTGTGACAGAGCAGGTGAAATGTTTCGCAGATGTCATGTCATCTTTCATTGGCATTTTATCCAGCAGACTTTCAGAAAGAAGAACTTTACTGGTGCGACTCCTACTAACTCAGAGAGGGTTCAATTTAGCAGTAATCTCCAATATTCCAGCATTATTTTAGTGGAGATCGCAACAGAAAGAATATAGTTCACGATTGTCACTCTTGTGCCCAAATACATTGCAGCTGGCTTTTGTCAAAATTAAAATCGTACAACATGGTGCAGATATGGTCTAAAAATGCATATGGAGACCAGAACATTGCATAGTGCTTTACGTCTAGTCTAATTGAGGCACATGAATGTCAGAAATGTGCACAGTGCTCCAAAATATTGTCGAATCAAGGGAAATGGAAACCAGAACTGTGCACAATGAGACAAGTTAGTCTCATCGAGTGACACGTGAAATACCACTACAGAAGTCAGCATCACATCAACAAGTGATCCTAAATTTAAACTTGCATAGTACTTGATACTGATCCACCTCCTTCCGAGCCAGGTCTCAGAGTGAATAGAGCTTCTGCTACACCTGTCTATGTCTGGCAGTTAGAGTTCCCTGATTGTACCAGATTAATAGCCCTCAACCATTCATCTTAAATTCTATTCCGTACACCTGACTGATATCGTTTCAATTAATAAATCCATTCCCATCCAGTCCAGGCTCTGAGGCCACTTCTTCTTCTTATAGCCTCTCGTGGAAAGTTTTTGCACCAGGTCCGATTCTTTCGACTCAATCTTAAATAGTTATGGTGTTCATCGGACCATTTGCCGCCCCTTGTGCCCACAGAATCTGGGAAGAAATTCCTCCTCTTCTGCAGGAGGTAAAGGCATTGTGTCTGCAATATTCGCTGTGTACATCTCAGACTCCAAGGTTTCTTCGATGCTAGAACAGGGGAAGAATTGATGGTTTCGTACAGTGTTTCAGCCGTTATGAGGCGCTGGGTATGTTTTTCTCCTGCCCATTTGTGAGGTTTCATGCTTCATGTGATGCAAATGCTTGTTCAGGACCACGTCACCAACCAGAGTTTGTTACGTCACGAGACCAGAGATTGCATCAACCCCGCCCATTATCCATGCAGTGACTATTTCCTTGATTTTGGCATTTGGCACCAAACTTCGTCACTTGAAGAAAACTGTTTCTCTCGCTTAGCGGGGTCTTCTGCCCAAAATTACTGTTCTTACTGCCGTTTCATGTCCACCTCTGAAGTTCTGTAATATCAGATGGAACCTGTTGCTTGGTCCTCTCCCTATTAGCAACTCCACAGGAGCGATCCCTGACCTTGCATGAGGAGTTACCTGATAACTAGTCAGGAATCAAGACAGTTTGGTAACGAGTGAAACTGTAGGCTTTTTTTAAAAAGTCTGCCCTCAAAGTTTGGACTGCTCTGTACGCCAGACCGATTTGACAATGGATGGCATGGAGCTGTCATAATTTGCCAAATGCCATTTGGCGTTAAGATATACTTGAATTCCTTGGTGCTCAATGATGGCCCGTTGTCTGTAACCAACATTTGTGGAGCCTGTGTATATCAAATGATGCTCACAGCCTTTCTCTTGCTGTCCCCTTGTTCAACGAATGAACTGTTTGCAAATCAAACTACTTTGAGTGGGTATCCGCAATGACTAAGAACTCTGGGCCCATGTAAGGGAGGAAATGGTCGACATGTAACCGACTCCAAAGTTTCCGCGCATTTGCACGAATATTAGGAAGCTGCAGTTCGTAATTTATGCCCTTGTTAGCACTTTGGGTACACCCTCACCAATGTGGATATGTTTGTGTCCAATCATGGTCAACAGATATAACGTCGCTCTACCATCATGATTATGGACACCGCTGTATGACCCTGGTAGAGTTGAATCAATATCAGACAGAGGCTTTTGCTCAGGTCAATTACTCTTGTTCCTCATTTTAAAATGCTATCCTTTACAGTGATCTGATCTCCCCGGGTCCAGAATGATTTCAATTCTGGTTGTTATTTTGTTTCCTTCATTAACACTAGCTGTTTTATTTTTGCAGTAGAGCGGGTTTTACATCTGAAGTCTAACATTATCAGTGCTTATCGGAAGGGGATTCAGAAAACAGAACGGATTTTTTCCGGGGGTAGTACCACTGCTGGTGCATCTATCAACAAGTGGGAGCTCAATGTATCGTCATTTGCTACTTGGCCTCCTTGCATAGATTCCCAAATTGTAGTTGTGCACAATTAGAATGTGAACACATCGCTGAATTTGACCTGAAGCTGCGGACGACATAGCCTTGTTCCTTTAAGTAGACCTAGCAGACATTCGTGGTCTGTTACTATTGCAAATGTAAGTCTATAAAAGTATTACTAGAACCTTCTCACAGCAAAGATGACTACCAAACCTTCTTTCTCTATCTGTGCATGCTTGCATTCAGCAACAGACAAAGTCTGGCAAGGGTACACTTTTGGGCGTTTCTCTCCATTGAATCATCATTGACCCAACACAACTTCAACACAGGACAGGGAGGCATCACATGTCCGCAACAGATCTCGCTTGGGATTATAGTGTGCAAACAATTTGGATGATGAAAGCTACTTTTTCACTTCCTTGAAGGCTACTTCTTGTCGACGAGACCATTTCCACACCTAACTCTCTTTCAATACGAGCTGTAAATTTGTCAGGTGGGAAACAAGGTCACATATGAGCGTTTGTAACTCTTCACCAACTCATGGAAAAATCTACACTCTGGTTCAGATCAGGGCGCCTGGGCAAGTTTGATCCTCCGAGCGTTATCTTCTAAAGGATGCACTCAAATCTTGTCGACTCCGTGGCCAAGTAGGTGACTTTGGATGCCTAGAACAAACATTTTTCCCTTCTACAGTGCACTCCCACCTTGGAGAAAAGCGTAAGGACTATGTCTTGGGCCTCTTCTTGCTCATTATTGGTCTTCCTCGTTATTAACACGTCATCCAGTTATGCAGCAAACTGGGGTAGATTTTATAAAGTGTTTTCCTTCAGGGAAATATGTCACAAGCTGATGTGTGATTGTTTAGGGTATTGGTGAAAATCCTTATGCTTGTTAATTGTAGCATAATTCTGGCAGATCACGTCCAACAACAACCGATGGAGATCCCACCACATCTCCACCCCGCCAGCTTTATGTGCGAGGACTGTATGCTAGGGATTGGATATTTATTGAGGTGCGAGAAGTGCTTTGCTGTGTGTTTAAAATCCCCACCAAGGCAAACCGATCTGTTAGACTTCACAATTGGTATGAACAGAGCTGCTGATTCCGCAAACTTGTGACGCGCTAATAGCTTTAAGAGGTAATTTTGCCTGTTTTTTTAAGGGAATTTGTCAGACGGAGTTCGATCAAAACCACAAGAATAGACAGCTTGTGAGGCTTTGCTGTTTTTCTCAAAATTGATACAAGGGCGGCAGCCTGGCTGGGTGCAGCAGGGTCTCACAGACCAGACTTCCTTTTCTATTTTTAACTTCAGGTTTAACTTTAAGCAGTTGCTGCTCTAGTCTTGACGAAATGGAAGCTACCACTCTGTCTCATTTACAGCAAGAAGCTAGGGTTTCTCTGATGTTGGGTTATCTATGTGCCGAATCTATTTTTCTGAATTTTCTTTTTTCCAAAAGATGTGTTAATTTGATGCACCGTTTTGTAACAGTTAATTATTAATAGTCACTGTACCTATAATAATATGAAGTTATCCAGGAGAGTTAAGTCATTCTGAATTTCTGTTTTTTTGCTTGTCTTTTAACGATCATGTTTAAATAAATTATGTTTTGCTTAACGTCGACTAGTTTGACATGTCACGTTGCACCTGGAAGACGGCACCTGATTTGTGCCTTTAAATTAAGAATAAAAAGTTAGGATCTTGACTTCTGTCTTTAAATACATTGTGTGGTTTTGGTCTGGTCTATAACAAAGTCTACTGGTTTGATGATTGCTTCACTTCCTAGCCTTCTGATTTCTACCTCTACTTTTGGACGTAAAGCAAATGACAATAAGTGGGCCTTGCATTAACGTGGAATTGCGTCTCCCTCAACCTGTAAGGTGGTCTTGGCTCCTTTCATAATCGAAGGACCATCCTGAATAATCTTATGGGAATTTAATTGTGACTTCACTCAGGCAGCCATTTTCTAATCAAAAAAAGCTGTCAATTTCTCAAACAATTCCGTCCATTAGGCTTGGGCGTGACACTTTTACTACAATCAGTGGTAACTGATTCAATTGTTTCTCATACGACAACAGAATTGAAGTTGTACTGTTAATCGAAGAGTGTTCTCCGGGATAGTCTAGCTAAGTTATGAAGCCAACTGAAGGGTTTGAGTCAAGAATAAATTTGTCAAGGACGTGTTCTACAATCGCTGATATCGTCTTCGGTATCAACCTCCTTTAGAGATAGTGGTAACTGCCGATGCTGGAGAACCTGAGATAACAAGGTGTAGCGCTGCATCAACTCAACAGGCCAAGCAGCATCAGAGGAGCAGGGAAGCTGACGTTTCGGCTCTGAACCCTTCTTCAGAAAATTTTCAGGACTGAAACGTCAGGTCCTCGTTCTCTGATGCTGCTTGGCCTGCTGTGTTCATCCAGCTCTACGCCTTGTTACCTCTCAACCTCCATTAGAACCGGGGGACCTTTTAACCAGATGTATATTTCCAATGGTTCTGAGTTGGAAGTTGCTAAGCAACGTCACTGTTCCAAGCAGGGAACCGGTCGAATCAACAGGACGTACTGCCTTGGATACCGGCCTAAGAGTTATCTTGATTAATTTTGGCCCAGTGGGGCTGTTTTGCTATTTCAAGTCCACATAATGGCCGCAACTGGAATATCTTATTGGCCTGGATCCTAAAGACAATGCTTACTGTTTGGCTGAGGCTTGGTTTTCTTTTCTGTGTCCTGAGTGAGGCCCTGCACTTCCTTCTCCCAAGTGTGGTCTCCCAAAACTACTCGTCCTGGGGAGGGTGTCTATTTCCATCAGAATACCCTGTAACTCATATGCATACTTGTGCATATTCTAATGACAAAACCAGTTGTAATGGCTGTTTGAAGTCAAATTAGGCTTCAGAGAGGGGAGTATTTTTTTGCGGTTACATCATTAATCCAACATCCCAAACGGTGCCGCAGAGGCTTATTGAGGATTAAACCAAAGTCACATTCCTTTACAAATCATCTGAACCTCGTCAAAAGTCGCGACACAGTTTCCCCTGCAACTCAAACTGCCGAGTAAAACCGAAAATGTCTCAGAATTAAAGACGGATTGTGTTGTAGTATTTCTTAAGTAAATCCATTAACTCTTGAAAGGTTTTAATATCTGGTGCCTCAGGAAATATTAGGTCCCTAATAACCAAAAAAAAAATTGTGGGTCCACAAGCTGTCGGGAGAATTACTCATTGTTTTTCATCTGAACTAATGTCATTTGACCGGAAAAATACAAAACATTCTTTCCACATACTGGGCCCAATCTTTTCGGAAGTTTCCCAAATGATGGCATGATGCCAGAAATCTGTACCACAACTCCGAAATGACTCTTGCAAGGGAATTTCGTCATGAATGCATTTGTTTTTCTCTCGTCGCCACTGAAGTAATGCCACAGAGGCCAATATCTCATCACAAAGCCACCCTTTCATTTTAACATGCATAGTATTTGTCAATGGTCCGGCTTTCTTAGAGACAGCTTGCAAGGTGAACAGAACCTCTAACTCTCCTGTTATTATCTGTCAGACACGCATCCCTCATTGGGGCATTTATTCTGGTCCAATCAGGGCACTCATATACTATGAGGTCTAGCTGGCTGGCACTGCTGCAATCACTACACTAATGCTGAGGCGTTAATATTGTGACTGTTGTACGAGGTGATGACAGACGCCAATGGTGCTGTCGTGGCCAATGCAAGGGATTTGTGCCCCACCAGTAAAAGCAGCGGCTGACACAGGTTCATAGAATTACAGCACAGTTACGGCCCAGCCGGAGGCCATTTGGACGGTTGTGCCAGCGCTGTGTCTATTCCTCAGTGCCAATCTCCTTTCTTTTCCTTCAAGTTTTGCTGAGTGCATACGATTTTCCTCATATCATCCTTGCTCTGTTTGCAACGCTCTAAATCTTTGCCGCTCTGTCGTTATGATTCATTTTCCGGGCTGGAGAAGCTTCTCCCTGTCCAGTTCAAGTTCACGCATCCACGTTCAGCACGTGATAGCGATGGCAAATAGAATATTGGTCTATATTTCGAAGAGAATAGTGTGTAAAATTATGTTGCTCTAACTATACAAGTTACTAATCATGTAACTGCTGAAATGCTGTTAATAGTTTTAGCCCCATTATCTATGTATATATACTTATATCCACATATATCCATAACGTGGAGTGATTCACATGGGGTGACTTGTACGCTGATTCAAGGGTATGTGTACATGATTGGGTTAAGGTAGGTTTCAAAGAAAGAGATTCATGGAACCATTTTTTTTTAATTCACTCTTGGTGCGCGGGCATTTGACAGCGCCAGAATTTATTAACAATACCTCATTTCTGTACATTCATTGTCTATAAGTACAAACACATTTAGGCATACATTATTGATGCAGTTGTTCTGAACACACCATGTTTCAATATAACATACCAATTCCACCTTGTTTTCATGTTTCATTTTTGCTTGCAAACTGACAAACCGGTGAATGATTCCACTGTCTCCTGAATGTAAAAGGATAATGAGACAAAATCTTCATCATTGCAGCTGGGTTATTTTTAAATTATAGAGAATGGAAGCTAGTGGAGGCAGGGGAGTGCTGCTGGCAGTGATGGTGGTGGGAAGGTTTTATTCTAAATCTGTCCAAAGAACTAACGGGAGATCCTCAAATAAGCCCTACAAACTGTCCCAGTCAAATGTTATGTACAGGAAAGCTCACCTCTTTCTTTCCCTCCGATGAAGCTACTGGACGTTATGAGTACTTCCTCAAATTATGCTATGGGTTTCATTTTAAAACAGTCGGTAGATCATGTCCAAGGTCCAATGCACATGTTTGGTTGCCACATTCCAACTCCCTTAACTACTTTATGCATTTTTGTATTCCTGGCGTTACTCTGTCCATCAGGTTTAACCTATCCAAACTTTTCATATTGGCTATTTTGTCCCTGTGCCTGTCACTTAGTCTCTCCGTATGACAGAAAGATAAAGGAAGGTACATGTGCAGTGAGCCCTATTTTGCCCCTGCCTCATCTTCCATACCTGCCTTTGCAAAGATTGAATGGGTTTTCCGGAAAGAGGTTTCTTATTTCTGTAACCCTCCTCTCCATTTGGCTTTGAGTGCTTGTGAAGGTTTTACTCCATGTGCGTGGAATTTAGAACTTGGTTCCAACACAATGATGACTTTTAAAAGACTCTTTACTCTTGCTGAGTCTTAGAGGGGAAGGTGGAGGTGAGTGGAGTTGCAGCAGAAAGTAAACATTGTAAAAATTGCTTAAAATTCTTTCCATGCCTTTACTAACATAAATATAGTCAATCTACTCCTAGAGGCTGTACCCTTAATATTCTGGAGTTAGTAGTGGAGCAGTGATTCCAGTTCTTCAATCATGATATACTGCTTGTGGATTTCCAGTCATATCAATGCAAACAGTCCATGTCTAAAACGCTTGACGAAGGGCTATTGTGGTCTATTACAGATGCCCTGACCAGTCTTTGTCTGTGAAGCAACAATAGAAGGGAACAACAAAACAACAAGACAGACAAATGATCTCCTTATTGGCAACCCTCTTTTGTTACAACGTGGTGTCTGCTTATTGTTTACAATTTGCCACTGTAACAGTAGTTTCAATGAGAACAAAACACCCTTGGCGATTGAACTTAGAGATTGTGTACAATTCTCTGAGTGAAAACTGAGTCATGTACATTTTCATTCACTATGATTTGAAAAACACCATACATGTGTTGGTAGGAGAGTTATTTGTGGAGAGATTGGATCAGTTAGGATTATATTCATTGGGATTTGTAAGATTGTACGGAGGGATCTGAAGAAACCTTTAAAGTTTTTACAATACTTATCAGCGTAAATTCAGAAAGGATGTGCCTGATGTGTGAAGACAGCTGAACCAGGGGGCCACTGTGTAATGATAATGGGTAGGCCACTTCGGACTGAATTGAGAAGAAATTACGTCATGCAGAGAATGATGATCCACTGGAATTCTCAACCAAGGGAAACTGTAAAGTTCAAGACACTAAAGACTTTCAAGAAAAATGTAAATATTTTAAGTACTAAGGATATCATAGAGAATGGGCCGAAAGCAGGGTCATAGGACAGATTTGGACAAACAGTTCTGAGGAACAGTCACCGGACCCGAAACATTGACTCTATGCTTTTCCTTCACAGATGCTGCCAGAACTCCTGAGTTTTTCCAACAAACTTGTTTTTGCTCCTGCTCCCATATTCTCAATTTCCTTGTTTCCAATATATAGCACATTTTTTTGTATCCCTGGTGGGCCCTTTCACACAAGCTTGAAATAGCTTGGTTTTTAACATTCCACAAATAAAAAATAAATCATTCAATGCATCATAAAATTTGGAGTCAGTGCATTTGATTATCTGCTTGCTCGCGTTGCTCTAATTAAGTAATTTGTTATCCAACCATTTTTATAGTCTCATTGGAATTTTAGTTCAGTATAACAGGTGATTGAATTGATGATTTGACTGTTTTTCAGCAGTAAGAATCATTGAGTCCACAACATCACAGCTTACTTGTGGAAATGGAGTACTCGATTATCTTACAGATAGAAAGTGTTTACTACCCGATACTTGCAGTTGTCGGTGTAATTGGTAAGAATATCACTCAAGTGTT
Organism: Ginglymostoma cirratum; assembly: GCA_024137785.1. NCBI lineage: Eukaryota > Metazoa > Chordata > Chondrichthyes > Orectolobiformes > Ginglymostomatidae > Ginglymostoma > Ginglymostoma cirratum. Next base: position 1,085,541 of record JAHRHZ010000137.1, read on the forward strand.
TGTAGTGAAAGATAATACGTAACTGTACTCCTATGTTTATGTTTGAAATAACGCATAATTGCCAGGCTTCGTTAATTACTAAACCAAACCTTTCTGTCAGAGCTTGAAGTTAAACATCTTGATTTTGCTTATCCCTACTGAAGCATATCGATTTTATCAACGTTCTACATGGCCTTGAATTAAAAAATAAAATATTTATCCTGACTTCTTCCCTTTGGCTAATGCTGAGGCATGAGTTGTTTTTAAAAAAAAAACGAATTGCAATATAAATATCCTGAAGGGCATCTATGAATTTTCTATAGAAAATGCATGCATGAGGTGATTAGATATCATTGTAAGTCAATAGATGATTATCTTTTCTTGAAAGTTTTGATAATCTTGATAATTTTATATGTCTCGTGAATGTGATACACTTATGTACCTTTCTATTGTTTGTGATCCACTGAATCTATTCTCATTTGGCAAAGTTTTGGCTGACTGAAATCTGAGTACAGTGAACGGCACAGTTTTATTGCATTTTTTTGTGTCATCCTAAATGGTAACACAGAGGAGGTGAAGCTCACAAACATAAGTCAAGCGATTTCATTTTTTCTTTTCCTCCAGTAAAATTAAAGATTCGTGTGATTATCTTGGATAAATATTCAATCGCTACTATATATGTCGCTAGGTACAATGTCACTACATAAAATGATTGTTGGAATTATCTTCTGATAGGCTAATGAAGATGTGTTGTCATGGGTCTACGGTTGATTGCATACATCATCTGACAGCTATCTAAATTTTCAATAGTGATAAATAGTAGTTTCTGCATATAACATGAGGCTGATCAAAACGCTGCAGATTTTATTGTCATTCAGTATGATTTTGCGCCCCTTAGTGTTTTAGCTGCCATAAAGTTTTATATGGTTTTCGCCTGGAATATTGATAAGGCACGCTGGATAAATACATACTGCATCGTCATATCACCTATTGACTTTACGCTCAGAGTAAATGAAAGCTAATTCCCATAAAAGGACAGGTTAATGAACATAGCTAAGTGAAACTTAACTTTAGACTTGGGGTAAATCTCTCAGTTTACGTCCTTGCATAATTACAGATATCTATTTAAACGTAGCTTCACTTTTATTTAACATCATTTCTGTTTTCCTCCATTTTCAATTGTATTCAGCAGTTTTGCCCTGGAGCCAAAAGGAAGTAAAATGAGGCAATGCACCAACATTGATTTCTTCACCCAGAACTTTGGTGCATTTCTTTGGAAATCTGGTTCTTTGATTTCTCCCCAAATCAAAAAAAAAAATGTTAGAACGCATTTTTTTGCCACAAAAAGACCAGAGAATGATTCTTTTCTCTGATAATGGAAATCAAGTGATAATAAGTTGGCCATAATCACTTTCATTTGTTCATTGCCACGTATACAGTAAATTTTAGTTTTGTCCAGCAATAGGTTTTGTTGTACTTTTGTATCTCTTATGCACTCTTCGATATACCCATGTCTGTATTACTGGTCACGTGTTTCTACCCTTCCCCGACTTTCTGCCTGTCACATCGAAATTTGATTGAAAATATGTTTCAAACGTAAATGATAAGGAGTGTTTAGGGATACTGGTCCATGACACAACATATAAACAACTTAAACATATATTTCTCTTCATTTATATGTCTTAAAGAATACTTGTTGTTATATCTGGTCCTGTAAAAATATGTTTATTTGATTATTAGTGCAATATTGAAACGTGTATCGCATTTTTTCTCTCTCTATTTATCTCCCCATTAGGAGTTTGGTAAATCTTAAAAAAAAAACACTGTCAATCGTTTACAGAGAATAGATAAACGTCTATTTCCTGTTTCTATACATGCATAAGTAGTTTTATTCATAAGATGATTTTACTTTAAGAAATTGCTTGGGATATCTTTCAAAATCAGAACATTGGACTTGTGAATAAATGAATAATGACACAGTTCCTTCGAAAAAAAATGTCAACCAGTTATAGATATTATTTGCTTATCATATTCAATTAATTTGCTAGTTTTTAATTAGTTTTAGTTTTGTTTTCTTAACTTTGTGTTGTTAATTGCAAGTTAGGCTTGGCTTATGTAAAAGAATGACGATGTTTTGATTGGTATGTAGCATTTTTTAAAAATCATTGATGTTTGCTTTGTAGCAGTAGGCAAAAAAATGGTGATTTTTCACAATCTTTTTTTTCAGTTAACATAGTGGCGATCATAATCCTGAGTCGAAGGAACTGTGGCCTCTCCAATTGTATCACTTGCTACTTGTTGGCGATGTCAGCCTCAGATCTAATACTCGTCATTTTTGATGCATTACTGAACAGGATTAACAACATTCATTTCCCAGTTACATTCCTGCACATCACTCCTCTGTGTGCACTCAGAATTGTTCTGTTCCTTATGGCCCTGGACAATTCTGTTTGGTTCACAGTTGCTTTCACGTTTGATCGGTTTATAGCCATTTGTTGTCACGATCTAAAGTCAAGGTACTGCCACAAGAGAATGGCGACCATGGTTATAGGAGTTGTGAGCATTGTCAATTGTTTACGCTCAATTCCCTGTTACTTCGCATTTGCCTCTTCTTTTGTCACTGATAGTGTGCCATGGTTTTGCATCTTAACACCAGAATATTATACCACATTCTTTTGGAGAGCGTATGAATGGATTCAGAGTATTTTGACACCGTTGTTTCCAATCATATTGATTCTGGTGTTCAACGTTCTAACTGTCAGGAATGTGATAGTGAGCAATCGAGCCCGCCTGCGTCTCCGGGGTTATGGAAATGGAGATAGTAGAATCGATCCAGAAATCATAAACCGTAGAAAATCCATAATTTTGCTCTTCACTTTATCTGCTAATTTTATCGTGTTGTGGATGACAAATGTGGTACATTCTTTTGGCTGGCAAAATGTAAATTATAACTATGAAGACAAGACATATAGTGACCCGATATTTATTTTTCAAGAATTTGGATTCATGCTGCGACTTCTGTGTTCTTGTACAAACACTTGCATTTATATGCTGACTCAGTCAAAATTTAGAGAGGAGTTAAAGTATGGACTGAAATATTCATTTCATCTAATTGTTAGTTCATGTAAATAAACAAAGTGATCTACCCTGCAATTGGAACTGTGTTCATTCCTAAAAAAAAGATATTCTATTCTAAAATGTCGATAGTGCGTGTTCACAGATCCCTGAGTGTGGCTACACAGATTGAAAGGATGGTTAAGAAGTCCCGAGAGATATTTGCCGTTATCATTCGTGACTTGGATTCTAAGAGCAGTAAGGATACGTGAGAAATGAACAGGACATTGTTTAGGCTAAACCTGGAATATTGTACATAGTTTTGTTCACTGCACTGTGGGAAGGATATGATTGCGCCAGAAGGTGTGCCTGGAAGAATCACCAGGATGTTTCTTAGGACAGAGAATTTCACCTTTGAATAGAGCTTGGATAAACGCATGTGGTTTTATTTTGAGTGGGCAAAGTTGTTTTGGAACGTGCTTGTTCCGTAGAAGATAATGAGGGGCATGGACAGGATGAATAGAAAGCAACTATTCCCTTGAGACAAAGAGTTAATAATAAGGATGAATGAAATTGAAATGAAATTCATGAGGCTTAGATGGGATTTTAAGAGAAAAAAAAAGATTTTTCACTCGTGGGGTTTAGTGAACCTCGTATTCACTGCTTGGGAAGGCAGTTGATATGGAAAACCCTTGGCATATATTTCCTTGGATGAGCACTTTAAATGTCATAACTTTGAAAAAAAAAGGGCCAAAACGAAAGTGGAATTCGTATCGACTTAGAGTTGTTTTGTCGGTGCATACTCGTTGGGTCAAAAGGTCGATTCTATCCTGTATGATTTTATGATTGTACATCACTGTTCAGACTTTGTGACAGGACAAATTATTTAATGGCTTTGCTGTATGCTTCTCTGAATGCTTTTCAACTGGTTCAGTCTCTGGCACTGTTCTTTAAATTGAACTGTGTGAATCACTCGTTGGTTTGTCAATCCTGATCGATCATCACCCTTTAGTCTGGCTCATGCATAGTAAAGCAAGCATAACTTTCTTGGTACTGTCATTGATTCTCTCAGATAAAGATTGTATGAAATGTCATCAGGGCATTTTACTTTTCGTCCGGATTTGTTTAGTATTGCCGTGTTCCTCTATTTATTTCCTCAACCTCAGGTTCTCTGTATAGAAGATTGAAATTTACCCCATCCTGTGCGAACTGGAACCTGAAAATATCGCGAAAACCTCAGTCAGTGGTGATGCTGACAGGTTAAACTCTGCATTTCGAGATTCCTGTGACAAGACCAATTTACAATTCTTCAGCCATGTGTTCCAGCTCTGGCTGCAGAATATAAGGGTCTGTGCAGCCTAAATGTTTGAAGTAAGAAGAAGCAGAAGAAGATGGTAAGCAAACCGTTTTGAGACTGCTATCTGGTGTACAGGTGCAACTGGTCAAGACTCTGTTTTCTAAATACAGCAATGGATTATTGAATAAGTGGGTGGTCAAAATGGATAGAGTTGTATATTCAAATAGTACAGAAACAGACCCTTTGGTCCAACCAGTCCATGTCGACCATATGCATATGCTAAACTAGTCCCAACTATCTTTGTTTGGCCCCTGTAACTCCAAAACTTACTTATTCATGAACTTATCCAAACGCCTTTTCAACGTCATAACTATATCCACATCTATGACTTCCTCTGTAAATTTGTTCCACACACGAAACACTCTGTATAATAAAAAACCTTCCAGCATGTCCTTTGTAAATCTTAGGCCTCTAACATGTCCTGCCTCACTGGCTGCGGGCATATAGTGATAATCATCTTTTGCTTACACCCTACTAAAGAGATTTCATATTAGGCATTATTTCTATGTTTTGCATTTGTGCCTGTGATGTAGTTTCCATAAAACGTGGTTTTCCTATAAAAAACAATATTTTCCACCTCACGTAGTTTCTAGGCTTACTATAGGCTATAGGACATCATGGAAGTCATTGCTCTACCATTAAAGTTGCTGACGTCTCAGTTACTAGATAAACTACCAGACAGAAACTTCCAAGGCCTTTTAATGTACAATCATCCAGACTTGGCGTGATGTCCTAATAGCCCCTGTGGCACCTGCAGCTTGGTGGACTGCCACATTTGTTAACATATTATACATATCCATTTGACTGTGCTCACCAATGCTCCGTCCTGACGTTTTGTGCTCTGCACACGTAGAGACATTTTTTTACTCTCTGTCCACTCCTCCAAACAAGATGTAGAACTGTGCAAATGGTTGTCAGGTCACTCCTTCGATTTTTATTGTTTAGAAAAATGAGCTGCCGTATCCAATCTTCGATGATGATTTATTTTATCAGCTGTGGTGCTGCCAATTGCAATGAATGAATGAGTTGTCACATTCCTCAGAAAAGCTACAATGCCACCTACCCTTTTCCTTCAACTGACCACTGACACCCACCTCAGCTCTTCGTCTTCACTGCTGACCAGACCTGCCTAACCATAAATATCACTCATAGAGCATGTCATTGCACCACACAATTACTTAACAACCACGCAACTCCTGTCAGCAAAATACACAGTCATCACCATAACTTGATAAACTCTGATATATCTCAGACAAGTGATCACTTGTCTCCATTATCCACATTACCAGCACATGCAGCCGATGTGTGTGATCACCTAAATTAGCCGTTAATTTGTAAGTCATCGCCAACTTAAACACATGCCAAGACTTCAAGTCTAGGGAGAATATTGTTTTGGTGAGAGGACATGTTCGAGAATGATGACTCAATTTCACAGAAACATGTGTCCTAGAAATTACTTAATCTCCCTAACCACAGCCCCCACCCCACTGCACACACCCCACCACCAGCAGCAGCAGCTTATATATTTCGCTCTGACCGTATATGGGTGGAAGAGACAGTGTTGTGTGTGAACCATGGAGACATTGTACGAATATGAAAGTTTACACTCCCCAATCAGACACTCCAATGTCTACTTCAATTCTCACCTGCCAGTCTGAGTAGGGCATGCTCAGACGATGCATATCTAACAACAAGAATTGAAAGTTCTCAAGACAATAGACACAATCCACGACCAACTCATGGCCTGTGAAGAAGTTGAGCCAGCCCGCAACCCACACTTAAGTGAGCAATCATGGGAAATTAGATAAAGGTCAATCAGTCAACTTCAACCACTGGTTGCAATTGAAAGGCAACATGCTTGAAAAGGATACAGAACAGAAACTTCGGGGAATGAAATGGTGGTTGAAGGTGTGGGGTTGGGAGGGGAACATGAATATACATCCCTGAGAATGATATTTCACACTTCAGGATATTATCATACGTAGCAGTCGGAGAACAATTGGTATTAGATCTGACATGGGAATAATCACCACAATTAGAACAGCCAGATGAATTGCAAAGTTACTGTCATTGAGATAAACTTTTCTTTTCATATATTTATTGATCTCAAATTTCGGCATTTTTATGGTGATGTTCAAACTCATATCCACAAAAAATTAGATCTTCATAAGATCACAAGACCACAAGAAACAGCTACAGGAATAATCTGTTCAGTCTTTCGAGCTTGACCTGTCATTCATTGGACTGGCATTACTCACGTCCACTTTCCTGCATTTCTGCAATAATGCTGGATCTCTCCACAGAACGTGAATCTATCTATCATATCCCTTAATACAAACAAGTACTGTGTTCGGAATTCAAAAGAATCACAACCTTCTCACAGAAGAAATCCCTCTCAGCTCAGTCTAAAGATGTCACCCCTTGTTCTGAGACTGTCCTACCGTCCTTGACTCTCCTATGAATGGGGTCATTCTCTTAACATTTATTCCATCAAGTCCCCTATGAATACTTTCCCTTTCAATGTGAGCACTTCATTTTTTTTTAATCTCCAGTAAATAAAGTTTCAAACCGTCAGTTTTGCTCACAAGACTATGCATCCCCACCAAAGACATTCTAATGGAATTCCCTGAACTTCCCTAATGAAATATCTGCCATTAAATAAATCATTAGATTATTATTGAATAGAAAATATCAATTACCACTACCTCTCCCAGAATTTTTCTTCCTGTTGACAAGTCATTAAAATTTTATGTATTAAAAGAAGTGAGAAAAAAACATGACATATTTTTAAATTCAGCAACAAAGGTACGCTGCACAATGGAAGCACCATTCACAAAGTCATGTCCTGATTGACACCACACGGTGAATAAGCACTTTATACAAAGGAAATGCGTTTACATGTAGATTTTAGGAAAGAAATCTTTTTCAATTTTATCATTTTTATTGTCCTCATTTTCTGCTCTCACAACTAGTGTACAGAAAGACGCTTATATATTTTTCAGTTATCCTTTGAATACCCGCTGGGTTGCTGCATAAATCTTTTTTTCAGAGGAGCTAAAATGCCTCAGGATAACTGCAACTTCAGTGGCTATGCATTCTGGGTCTGTGCCGTCAACTCAGCAAGAAGTGGTATTTGTCAATTTGGTCATTATCTATGTCACAGCACGTGGCAACCACAACAATATAAAGCTGTCTGAAATACCGAACAGTAAGATGATAAGTTCTACATCTCGGCATTACTCTGATTCTCACTCCTCTGACAGTGATTTTTTTTCTTCTAGCTCTATTACTCAATACAACCTTTCTGATAGTTAAAGAGTTAAACGCAGCAATCAAAATGAAAGGGAACAAAAATCAGGGAAACGCTGTGAAACCAGACGAACTGTAATTGCCCAGCATCCTCATTGCATTTTGGTAATTTTCTGAGGATAAAATGGGAACAAAACATAGATGCTGTTCAAAAAGAACAGGAGAGCGAGAGTTACAACAATGTCTGTCGCTGTTCTTTCAGTGCAATACTTTGTCTTTAACTTTGGGCAGCATCTCACCACAAGTCAGTCGAAAGTTAAAAAAAAAATTGAACCAAACAGAACAATCAATTGCTACACCAATCATGTATATAATGAACTCACAAAGAGAGGCCTGTGATAGGAACTGGAAAACTGCAACGAAAAATAGAGTATATTCGTGAATTAATAGGCATAACCTGTAGATCTGCTGTTACATAGGCACAATGTAGAGAGATATACACTTAAATCGAGGGCAGTTGTCAGAGTTTCTCCAACAATTTCCGTTTCTGCAACTGGTATTTGCACTGATTTCATATAAATACGTTGCATTAGGCTTCACATGGAGGAAGTAAGAAGGGAGATAGTTGACACAAGTTAACAATACAAAAAAGAAGTAACCAACAGTCACCAGTTGGCTGCTAGAATCATATTGCAAATTTCTTTTATCCATAGAATCGCTAGTTGTCCCATGTTCTCTAAAAGTGGGCAAATCCTGTTGCAACTAATGGAATGATGCACGGCTGAGGCAGTGGAATCCAACGTTGCACCAATACATGCACCGGTCCTCCCATAACAAACTCAATTATTACCACTATACCAGTCATCATTACCACTATTCACTATTCAATGAATATACTGAGATCTGATTAGATCTTGTTCAACACTCCGAATTAAAAACGGTGCCCATTAAATTTTAGAAATGTAAATCGCCTTTTCTGGAAAGTCTGAAACAGTGAAAATATATAATGGTATAAAATGATAACACCTTCAGAGGTGTCCAGCTGACACCATTATTCGTGAAATTTAATTTTCTCCATTGAACATCTGAATGTCTTGCAAGTCACAAAGGAAGTGGGTCCAACAAATATTCTGAATGTGGTTGTGAATAGTCTAAAACCTGACTAGTTTCAAACAAAGAGAGAGTAATAACAGTAGATGCTGGATTCAAAGACAACACAGTATGAAGCTAGAGGAACACAGCAGGCCAGGCAGTATCAGAAGACCAGGAAAGTTGATCACCTTCTCTCCCACCTGGCCGCCCAACCTGACCATCCCCCGTCATTCCCTACCTTCACTCACCTATCAAGCTACAACTCTGGCATCCACATTACAATGTAGAAAATTGTCCGGTTGTGTCTGGGGCATTTCAAGGAGGACAAGTCAAAAACAATCAACAACCGATTCACCAGTTTACTATACAGTTGTCAAAGGCCACCGATAGCTCTACAAGTAGTATTTACCCAGCAAAAGGTTTTCTGACGGCACTCATTTGAGCTTCGCCACAACTAACTAGTTTTAGATCTTATATCATTCTTGGCTTAAACATGGGCAAACAAAATAGGCAGAGCAGAGTTGTCATTAAGTCCGCAGTTAGCCGAGTGCATTCTCAAAGCCCCCCTTGAAAACATTGGAATCAGTGAGAATAAGGAGTAAAGCACTGTACTGGCTGAGGATATTTCTAGTTCAAAATAAAATGTTATGTTGTTGTTAGGCTTAAATTCCCATTTCCACACTGTCGAATAATTACAGATTTGTCTCTGATTTTTTTTTATCATCACCTTGGGGACTATTCAGCTCATTGAGCCCTCAAAGCTCTTCCTCTGTCACTATCCCTGTCTCCCCTTTTCTTTCTCCCTCTGGCTTTGCCTCTCGCTTCTCTGCATCCTTCCTTTCCCGCTATTGCAATTTTCTGAGAGCATATTATAACAATGTAATGTCATGGTACAACGCAAAGTGAGTGTAACAGTGTTTGTTGTGCCCTGGAAGAGGGTTAATTGGCTGGAGAACTGGCTGTCCCTTGTCCATCTTCATAGTTATATCCTCAAAAAATTCCAGAAGATTAGTCAAGCACGATTTCCCCTTCGTAAATCCATGCTGACTCTAACCTATCCTATTACTCCCATCCAAACGAGTCGTAATTTCTTCTTTTATAATTGACTCCAGCATCTTTCCCACCACTGACGTCAGGCTAACCGGTCGAGGGGCTCACGAAGTAAGCTGATAGTATTAGTCATAGACACAATTGAGACTGGCTTCATTTTCTGTGTTATCCAGATGATAACTGCAGCTACTGGAATCAAAGGTTAAAAGAGTCTCCTAAACGTTCACATCATGAAGCGAACAGAGATGCTAACCTGATTAATGATTGAACTGTCGTGTCAAAGTCGATTACCTTGACGAATGTTGGAGCACGAGTGAGCCATTTAGCCCGTCGAGTCTGTTGGGCCACTCAATAAGATCATGTATGATTTGTTCGAACTGCATATGTCTGCCTAGGGCCCATATCCCTTGGTACTCTTGCTTAATAAGAATGAGTCTATGTATGATTTAAATTTAACAACAGAATTAACATTGACTGCCGTTTGAGTCGGAGAGTTCAAAACCTCCACTCTTCTTTGTTTCTTCTTCAATTCCATAATCTCTCCCGAATGGGTTGGCACTATATCCGAGGCTGTGGTGTGGGCATCGCTGGCTGGGTACAGCATTTGTTGTCCGCCCCGAGTTGCCACCGTGTTAAGGTGGTGGCGACCTACATTCATGGCTCGTTGTAGTCCATGTGCTGTAGGTTAGGCCACAATTCCCTTAGTGATGGAATTCTGAGATTTTGTCCCAACATATTTTTGACTTAAATTTCGTCCTGTGGAAATATTTTATCTTTATCTCCGTTGACTTGCCCTGTTAATATCCTGAAAGACGCGATTAGTGCATCCATTAACATTACAGATTCTAGGGTTTGAAGGCATAAGTAGGATACTAGGTCGGCACAACATTGTGGGCCGAAGGTCCTGTACTGTTCTGTAACGTTCTATGTTCTAATTTGTCTAACCACTCCTCAAAATCTAGCCACTGAATTCCATGGATCATCCTTGTACATCTGCACTGAATTCGCTCCAAGGCTATACCCACCTTCCTAATGTCTGGTGTCCAGATCTGCTTACAATTCTCTAAACAAGGAAAACCTCCGAAACAGAATGAATTTTGTGTAGATGTTGGTCAAAGGAATTATTTGTTTTGCGGGCATTCCTGTCACTGGTGTCAACTGAGTGATGCATTAGACATTTGGCGATCTGGTGCTACCGCTTGTTGTTATCTGGAATGGACTGCGTATTGCTCCTATTGAACCACGGGAAGGCTATTCATTCCCTTCATTCTGATCTCCCATAAAATTGCATCAACTTTGAACTGAGAGCAACATTTAGATCTGGTATTGGAAATCAAAAAAGACAGACATATGAACAGATTCAATCCAAAAGATCACAGACTTGTTACGGCATAGAGTGAGGCCACTCTGCCCTTGTTATTACGCCTATTCAGAAGTAGATGCGAATTTGGAGAGCTGCAGCCAATTCCGCCCCAAAATTCAATGGGATCATTGCTGATCTCATCTCGGTCTCAACCTCACCGTCCTGATCGCTCCCTTCAACTCCCTAACCCTAAATCTGCCCCTAAATAAAAATCTCTCCATATTCTGCTTAAATTTACTCGGTGTCCCAGCATCCACTATATTCTGGGATAGGCAATTGCACAAATCCACGAACTTTGGTAGAAGGAATTTCTCGTTATCTCTGTTTTAATCGACTCTTCCTTATTCTAAAACCATTATTTCTCATTCCAGACTGGCCCACATGACGAGAAAACCGCTCCACGTCTGCTGTGCAAATTATTGATGCAGTTCATAGACAGGCATACAGCCATACAGCTATAGTAATATCATATTTGATTAACGGTCCAATTGAATGAATGAGGAGGGAGGTAATGCTTCAGTTACACAAGGCATTGGTGAGACAGCACGACGAACACTTCTAAACTGTGCAGATTACCCTAAACTTGGGAGTTTGGAAACTGTGAGGAGGATACGGTTGCTATCCGAAAGAACTTTGGAAACTTTGTCGGGGAGATAGAGACAGAGACAGAGACGCTCTCTCTCTCTCTCTCTCTCTCTGTGTGCGTGCGTGTGTGTGTTGGAGAGAGTGAGAGATTGTGCGTCTGTGACAGGGAGAGAGAGAGCACATGTGTGTTCTTCAGGTTCAAAGTGGGTATAAGAGAGGAACTGCAATTGTGTGTGTGTGTGTGTGTGTGTGTTGGAGAGAGTGAGAGATTTTGCGTCTGTGACAGGGAGAGACAGAGAGCGCACATGTGTGTTCTTCAGGTGTGGGTACAAGAGAAGAACTGTGTGTGTGTCTGTGTGTGTGTGTGTGTG
>JAHRHZ010000137.1:1097650-1108193 GCA_024137785.1 Ginglymostoma cirratum
GGGTACAAGAGAAGAACTGTGTGTGTGTCTGTGTGTGTGTGTGTGTGTGTGTGTGTGGCGCGCGCAAGTGTGTGTCTATTTGTGAGAGAAAGACAGTGTATGTGTGTGAGCAAAGACGAGAGGGAAAGAGTGCTTTTGTGTGAGCGTGTGAGTGTGTGATGAGGAGAGGGACAATGAACATGCGTGTGCTTCAGGGACAGAGTGCGTAAAATAGAGTAACTGTGTATGTATGTGTGTGTGTGTGTGTTTGTGTGTTGGGGAGACTGAGAGATTGTGCGTCCATGACAGGGAGACAGAGAGCACACATGTGTGTTCTTCAGGTTCAAAGTGGGTATAAGAGAGGAACTCTGTGTGTGTGTGTGTGTGTATGTGTGTCTGTGTGTGTGTGAGAGAGACAGAGACAGAAAGAGGGAGAGAGTGTGTGTCTGTGAGGGAGAGAGAGTGCATGTATGTGTGCTTGAGGGACAGTGTGTACGAGAGTGGATCTGTGTGAGAGGAACTCTGTGTGTTTGTGTGTGTGTATGTGTGTGTGTGTGAGAGAGAGAGAGAGACGTGGGGAGAAAGAGAGAGATAAAGGCAGAGTTTCCGTGAGCAAACTAGTGAGTGTGTGAGAGAGAGAAATAGAGAGAGGGTGTGTGGGTGTTTGTGTGTGTGTGTGTGTGTGTGTGTGTGTGTATTTCTGTTTTGAGGGTGGGGGAGAGAGAGAGACAGAGTGTGATGAATTTGTGTGTGTGTGTGCGCGCGCGCATGTGTGAGATAGAGACAGAGAGTGCGTGTGGGTGCGGTAGTAGAGTGAGACAGTGTGTGCATTTGTGTGTGTGTGTTTCTACGTGTGTCTATGTGTGTGGTGGGAGGTGTCTGTGTGTGTGTGAGAGAGAGACAGACAGTGTGTGGGTGAGAGAGGTAGAGAAAGAGTGTTTGTGCATGTGTGCATGTGTGCAAGTCTCCATGTGGTGTGTGCAAGAGAGAACAGAGGGTGTGTGTCTGTGAGGGTAGAAAGTGAGTGCATGCATGTGTGCATGAGGGACAGAGTGTGTATGAGTGTGGAAGAATAATTAAAGTGCCAAGAGCAATTAGATGTCGAAAGTAGCTAAAGTTTAGAATTAGAGGTTAGAATGATGGGAAAATTGGTCAAGTAAGACATATGCGACAAAATGTTGCATATCTGTAGAAAGCTTAGAACCTGCTGATTCAATGTTGACCCAAAGCTTAAGACACTTTCCACTTAAAGATAACGTATCAGTAACCACAAGTTGTGGAAACATGACGTATGATATATCATATGACCTGCCTTAAGGCGATGTGATAAACTATACCAGCTTATTTATTTGTAACAACTGTCTCAATCTATAACGGCACACATAAGTATTGCCTTGTTTTTGTACGCATCGGAGACGACAGACCTGACATTGTGTCAGCATTGGCTCCCCGTGATATCACGAATAAAGCCTCTTTACCTCGAAGTCTAAAGCTCCAGTGTGTGACTAAATTAATATCTTCAACAATCTGGCATGAGTTGGCAGGATCCCTATTTTACAGGATTCGAAAAATTGATAGGAAAAGAGAAAAGATTTTGTGAAGATTTGGAGATTTCCCGGCTGGTGATCTATATTGAGACACCGTGATCCGATCTCGGGGAGATTCGAAAGATGAGACGGGCAAGACCATGCATGGAAAACTGAAACTTGTTGAGAAATCCTCATGACCCACGTTGAGCACTCTGTTCTGATCTCGGGGAGATTCGTAAGACAGGACGGGCAAGACCACTTGTGGAAGGCTGAAACTCGTTGAGAAAGAAATGAAGGATTAGGACAATTGGAACAAAAGTACAAAACAGCCTTCGAGGCTTCGTGGAATGATGTATAACTAGATCTTGGGTATGGGGAAGGGTGAATTGGTATAGAAGATTAGTGTATAAGAAACTATAGCATTAAGTTACGTAATTATAAATTGTTAACACTCATTCACATTTATAATTTGATACCTTTTCAAGTGGGACTTGTTAAATAATGGGTTGCCAAACAAGCAACGAAGCCAAGAGACCCGAGGCAAAAGAGTTTCCTCTGAAACGGAAAGAGGCAACTTCAAGGACGATTCAGGAAATCCAGTAGCAGCGCAAGCTGCTTGGGGCCCATTCGTTCCTCCCGGATCACCTGCCCATAAGGTTTTGCTGGAAACAGGTGACAACAGGTACTCTGTTCCGTTCTTTAGTGATTTTTATGGGTAGTTGATTTGAAAAAAAGGTACAGTTTTGGAAAAGTGAGACAGAGGTTGGAAAAGCAGACCTAAACTGGGATTATAACTATATGATTACATGTTTTGACAAATGTTTGGAAGTGGCCAGGCGCCATTAACCCCGGAAACCTAAAAAAGACAAGGCTACTGGTGATGGAAAGACTATTAAGCCTAGTGCTCCTGCTGCGGCAATGTCTCGTAAGTTAGAGCAGTTTAAAGAAGGCAAGGATCAGGTTATGGATGATATTCTCGGGACAGCTGCTCTTAGGGACCGTCCTCCCCCGTATAAAAAGGACCCGCCGTCTCGCCCACCTCAGGCCGCCTCTTAAGACACAATCGGTGTCCAGACCAGAAGATGTCGGGCAGCCAAACGGGAGGTTACCCCCGACTGTGTTCTGAAAGAAACCTTTAGTAGTACGATTGAACAATACACACGTATATTGGTGAGGGAAGTTGTTGTATTACGCCCCTGGATCCCCTTGGAGGTCCGCAGTATGGTAGATCAAGCCCTGAACCCCTTAAAAAAGAACCCATCCCATTTCATAATTGGTTAGTACTGACGGGTCAGATTTATAACCCCTTGGCCAGTGATGTGCTGTTACTATTGTAGGTTGCATGTGGCACTTCTTGACCAACTGTTAAAGATACGTTTGCTGTCCCACAGGGGCTCGAGTGTGACTGGCCTCCTGATGATGACCTTCAGAATCAGGAAAACGAGAGTAGATACACTTTGTTCCGGACACAAGTTAAAGATGCCATCAATAATGGAGCTTGGCAACATAGTGATTTTGGGGAGGTGACCCGTTGCATTCATAAAAAGGGGGAGCAGCTGACAGACTTCATTTCTAAGTTTGAGGATACTTGGGAATCTTCCGCAGGGGTAGTGCTGGAGCTGTATGGATCCTTTGCCATCTTGAGTTGCCTTGACCTTAACACGGCCCATGTTTTCCAACTGGCTAACCTGACATGGCAGCACCAAGGATGGAATGAAATCTTCACGGCCCTGACTGATATGGACTGGCAGGCTTTTTTCACCAAGCGATCCAGCGTGCCTAAAGGCCAATTCTCCTAGCGGTTCCACGCCGGGAGTCACAAGTTAAGACACCGTAAACCCCAAAATTAGAATCGTCGTCGGTGGTGCCAGGGTAGGGATAAAGGACAGAATGTCTGCTGATGATGCGGCCAGAAAGGCCACTGGGCTCGGGATTGTCGTAATGGGAGAGATGGGGCACGTACTGTCAATCAGATGCCCACTATTCCTTTTGCTTTTAATAACTCTCTCCCTCAAGAACAATAGGAGTGCCACGGAGGGGCGGCCTTACAGCCTGCAATGATCAGCTTGTCCTTCTCTCCCCATAAGGACCCCATGGCTGAAATTGAGATTGAACGGAGATAAATAAACTTTCTCATTGATTCCGGCACGATGATTTGTTCTGTGCCTCCCTCTGTGCACCTGCCTTGTAGTTCTAAAAAAGATTTCCACGATAGGAGTAGACGTAATTCCTATGGCTGAGCCCTTATCCCATCCTGTTCCTATCCAAATTGGAAACAATAATGTGAATGAGACCTTTGTAATTGTGAAACATTCCCCTTTTAGCCTATTGGGTCGCCAAGTGCTCTGCAAGTTTGGAGCTAGTATACATTGCACTCCGCAAGAGCTATTCCTTGAACTTCATGAACATTCTGTCCCTCTGGCCTACAGTATGTTTCACAAAGAATCTGACGACCTAATCTCTGCCACTGTCCTATACTGTTGACAGTTACATAACAAACCCCTTGAGAAGATATTAATTTGCCTCGGTGCAGTCCTAACTGACAGTAACGAAGAGTGTTTACGTTATTTGTGCCATTTGCTCAGTACCAGCAGATTACTTACCAGAACCTATTGTATGGTGCTATTTTAGAAACACACAGGGCCCGATTCCTATGTTCAGCGGGCAACCCCCTTTCTTAATGTTCCTGATACCCTCTGTTTTGATGGTCACATCTATTTCAGTGTTCTGGGTTTGGGAGTCAAAATTAACCTGACGCACCCTGGATCTCCGTTTCAAGTGGGCATCACATCAGTCCCTCATATCACCGTGGCTATTAAGGCCCGAGCGAGCGCTAAACAGATCAGCCCCACGGTGAAGCGTTTGAGAGAGGAATGCCCGCTGCGCTCCATCACAGTTCCCCTTCCTCCTTTTGGAACTGTGTTAGTTCATGTCCTTTCAGCCTACTCAGGTTGCATCACACGGACTTCTGAGTCTAGCCTGTTTTTTTCTGCTGATTTCAGCCGCCTCCCTCGGTAGATTTGTTTTTCCTTCTCATTCTGCAGACTGTCCCTTTCTCTTTATGAGTCCTGCACAAGAATCATGTTAGACTTGTTTCTTCTGCTATACCCCATTGGGTGCCTGTCCGCTCCAGTACTTCTCTGCCCTCTATTCGACAGTATAGGTTATCTGCTGAAGCAGAGGAGGGCATAAGGGCAGTCATTGATGCACTTTTGGCCAAGGTCTTTTGTGCCTGGAACAAAATCCCTGTAACACTCCCATTTTGCCTATTCCTAAACCTGGTAGGAAGGACAACTGGTGTTTGATCCAACACATATGCGCCATCAGTCAGATGCCTGCCACCCCGGTGGTCCCTGACACCAATGTTATTGTATTCTTACCCCTGATTTGACTTGTGTCACAGTAATTGACCTCTACTCAGCCTTCTTTTCTATTGCTCTGCATAAGGACAGCCAACACCTTTTTGCATTTACTCACAGTGGCAGACAGTATGTGCATATCGGGCTTCCTCAAGGCTATACTTAGAGCTTGGTTATCTATGCCGCTTCTGTCCGTGCAGACCTTCTCGAACTGCATCTGCCCTGTAATAGTACGGTCTTACAATATGCCGATGATTTGTTAATCACCTGTATTGATTATGTCAGCTGTGACAAAGACTCAGTTGCTTTACTTTCTCACCTGGCGATTAAAGGCACCGTGTCTCTGCCCCAAAACTGCAGCTCTGTCAGCCTTCTGCACGTTACTTAGGCTTTATTTTGGAGAATGGCACACATCAGTTGGGTCCTGAACGGGTCGCAGTATTGCTGAAAGCCCTCTTGACCAGACGCAGAAAGAGATGTTATCCTTTCTTGGTATGGTTAATTATTGCAGGCAATGGATATCTGAGTACCGACACATGGATGCTGTCCTTCAGCAGGCTACCTTGCGGGGACATCTCACTGAAATTAAATGGACTGAAGACTGTCACAAAAATTTGGCCGAGCTTAAGACTGCGCTGACTCAAGCCCCTGCCCTGGGCATTCCAGATTACAACAAGTCTTCTGCACTCTGTGAAGAGGAGGGGTTTGCAAGCGGAATACAGACTCAAGAGCATGGTTGACTCAAGCAGCTGGTAGTGTATTATTCGGTTCAGATGCCTCCTGCAGTTAGAGGAATGCCCTGTTGTCTTTGCGCTGTTGCTGCCACTGCTGTCAACTTAGAAAAATCCAATACTATTGTTCTAGACGAAAAAAGTTTCATTTTGTCCCCCCATGCAGTTTTACTGCTATTAAATTCGGCAGCGACTCAACATTTTACTACCGTTTGCCGCATTGCACATGAGGTCATGTTACTGTTTAAGCCAAATATCTCTTTCTACCGGGCTCCCTCATTAAACCCCGCCACCCTTCTCCCTGATAGTACCACCGTAGACCATTTGCCAACAGTATAATAGGAGAAAAAACACCAGCAAGTTAGATTACCTGCCAGTACCGGCTGGACCCTTTGGAAATTTACAAACAGACTTTGTGCATATGCCATTGTCTGGAGGTTTCAAATATATATGGCGATAATAATTGTGTTCTCCGAATGGATGGAAGCCTTTGCAACCAGAAAAGATGATGCTAGAACAGTGGTAAAATGTCTGATGAAGAATATAATCCCTAGATTTTGAATAGGCACTCAGCTGAGCAGCGATAGAGTGTAGCAGAAAATTAGTTACAGCCCTGACTCAGGCCATGATATTTGAATGGAAGGTGCACACACTTTACCAACCCCAATCCTCCGGAATAGTAGAACGGGTCAATGGTACCATAAAAATACCCTTGAAAACGTCTGTCAGGAGACTGGTTTAAAATGGCCTGAAGCTTGGCCTATTACCCTTTACACCCTAAGGAATCAGGTATGTAAAAGAACAGGCCTGACACGTTTGAGGTCTTATTGGGAAGACCCATAAGCACTGGCACTAAGTGCCCAATGACAGGGGCTAATGCAGTATTAATTACGGTCGATGGGAAAACCTTTCAGTATGCACAGTCCCTCAGTGAAGCGGCCCGTTCGAATCATGATAAAGTCTTTGCAGAACTGCCAAAGCCCAAGGAGGGGAGTATTCATTTCAACCTGGCGTTTTTGTATATGTCTAAGCACTCGAAAATAATTATTTTTCTCAGAGGTTGAAAGGTCCGAATCAAATGCTACTGGTCACCCACACTGCTGTCAAAGTAGAAAAACGTCAGGACTGGACTCACGCTACTCGGTACAAGTTGCTGAAGAAAGATAAGGTCGCTCTGGAAGACTAAAGACCTAAAAAGTTGCAATGGCTTCGATTGGCTCTTGTCTGTCTCCTGGGAAGAACAGTTAGATCCAATGCACTGGCATCAGATAAAGAGTCGTCACCCTTCGGCCCAAAACTCCTTTGTCTCCCTCAGTTATGAATATGCAATGCAGCTAAATGTCTCCTCATGCTGGGTGTGCATCCCGATTCTCTTAAAATGGGGAATCCCCTTACAACCGATCCCCTTTAATGTCTCCGAAGTGGCAGAATGGGCCATTCGACAGGATGAATCTCTAAGGGCTGGTGCTGGCATGGCTGCCACATCTTCTGCAGAGAGGGGGGCATGTTGGGTGGACATTACAGGCACCTGAGATAAGTGGGAATCAGCCGGGTACAATATTTCAACATTCAAAAGTAGGTATCAACGTCGATTTAATACTGTCTTTATCCCACCATGTGTCACCATCACTAACACATCGAGGGTGGGAAAACCAGTAAACTCCATTTGTCTCACTATACCAATGCTTAGGGGTTGGTTCATGGGTCAGAGCAATTGCATGCAATATTTCAATGTTATGCCCGAGGTTTGGCCTCCATCTAAGCTTCGGTTTACTAACCTCACATCAGCAGGAACATTTGATCATGTTTGGTTTCCTGATTATATAACTCAGTTTATTTCTTATAGTAGTACATTTTTTTATGTCCTTAGGGCCTACACTAGATAGCCTAATTTATGGACCTCAAGCCCTGTTGCTTTATTACCCTGCACTGTAGCCAGCAATCCTGACCAAGACGAACAGGTATGCCACAAAATTAGACCTTTTCCCGTGGGCTAGGATACTCCATTCGATAACAGTGACTATTGATGTTGATCCAGGGAGCAAAGAGAGGGAAATTGTGGAAGAGTAATTAAAGTTTCAAGAGCTATTAGATGTAGAACGTTGCTAAAGTTTAGAATTAGATTTTGGAATGATGGGAAAATAGGTCAAGTAAGAGAAATACTACGAAGTGTTGCATATCGATAGAAAGCTTAGAACCTACTGATTCAATGTTGACCGAAAGCTTAAAACACGTTCCACTGAAAGATAACATATCAGCAACCACAAGTTGTGGATCCATGACGTATGACATGTCATATGACTTGCCTTAAGGCGATGTGATAAACTATACCAGCTTATTTATATGCAACTACTGTCTCAATGTAGAATGACACATATAAGTATTGCCTTTTTTTGTACTCATCGGAGACTATGAACGTGACCTTTTGTCAGCGTTGGCTCCTGTGATATCACCAATAAAGTCTTTTGCCTCGAAGTCTAAAGCTCCAGTGTGTGACTAAATTAATATCTTCGAAAATCAGGTAGCGCACGTGTGTGCATGTGTGTGTGCGTGTGTGTGTGAGAGAGAGAAAGAGAGAGAGACAGTGCGTGTGAGAGAGAGGTAGAGAGAGAGAGAGAGAGAGATTGCGCACGTGTGCACGTGTGTGTGCCTGCGGAAGTGTTCATGTGTGAGAAAGAGAGGAGGGAGTGTATGGCTGTGAGAGAGGGAGAAAGAGTGCATGTTTTTGTGCTTGAGGGACAGGAGAGAATTTATACGAGAGAGGATCTGTATGAGAGGGACTATGTGTGTGTGTGTGTGTGTGTGTGTGTGTGTGTGTGTGTGTGTGTGTGACAGAGAGAGCGAGAGAAAGAGAGAGAGAGAGGATGAGTGCAGGTGGGGGAGAGATTGTATGTATGAGTTAGAGAGAGAGTATGTCCGTGTGTGTGTATTATAGGAATGAACATGAATCCATTGAAGAGTCAATGCAAAACGCAATGACAAGAAAGGCTCCATATATTAGGAACTTTGGTGATGAGACTTTGAGACTCCTCTCCCTGAAGAAAAAGAAGGTGGGAAATGAACTGATGGAGGTTTTCAAAATAATGAAGAGGTGCTGGGCTGAATGGATGGAGAGCAGCTGTTCCCGTTTGCAAAAGCAACAAGAATGAAAGGAGTGTAAAATTAGACAGCTGTGAAAAGAAAGCAAGGATGAAGTGAAGAAAATCCTTCTCAAACAGAGAGTAGTTAGAGACGGGAAAGTACTCTGTGGGAATGTAATAGAGGCAGGTCCAATTCAGGCATTCAAGATGTCGGCATTGGATGTTTATTGCAATGGAAATGGGATGCAGGGATAGAGGGAAAGAGGCAGGAGGTTGGCCTGAGTTGATAGAACAGGAGTTGTCGCAACAGACTGAATGGTTTTGGTGTGTGACATAACCACTCTGGTATTACAAATCCTTATAATTCTACTTGCTCCCTCATAACTGCATACACCGACGAATTACTGCAGACAAATTAATCTCACCCTTCTTCCTTGCAGGTTATGGAATCTCCTGCAAGAAAGCTGTTGGGACGTGCAAGCTGAGTGTCTGCCCAGCACTTCAAGTGGAATCCGTGCCAAGTCTGCGCTGTCTGTCCAACACTATTGTACGAATCAGTGAACTGTAATACCAGCATTATAAGAGATCTCGTGGGACATTGACATCAAATGATGCTTGACTTGACTGTAGAGAATGTGTGAAGTCAGGTACCTAAACTCGCTAACCCCTGAAAGATATGATGTAAAACCGGTTGCAATATTAACCACCTCCTGTTTATTTCCCCATTTGTCTTCACAATCACAGAGAATGCTGCGAAAACACATCAGTGGTATTGTCTGTGCAGAGATTGATTGAGTGAGTGAGAGAGGGAGAGAGAGAGGGAGAGAGAGAGAGAAATTTGATGACCGAGGGGATGAGTGAATGATTAGCGCGAGTACACAGGGATGAGGATACAAGCAAGCCAGCCACGAGCGAATATTTGATTGAAATTTATAGAATACTGAGAGGCTTTGATAGAATGGATGAGGAGAAGATGCTTCGTCCAGTGCAAGAGACTAGAACCCAAGGACGCAGCCTCAGAGTGAACGGACGACGCTTTAGAACTGAGGTGGGAAGGGTTCTGTTCAGCAAGGTTTCGTGGATTTGTGGCACTCTGCTGCAGAATACTGTGGCAGACAAGTCATCAAATGCATATTACGTTCAAAACTTAGCTTTGAACTGTCACCTCTCGTTCTCGACTCCTCCCCCATCAGGAGCATTCCTTTTGCATCTAACCTATTGAAATCTTATGATTCAATGATATTAACCCCGCCCCTCTCCCCCGCTTCCCCAGTTCTTCTTTTGTCCGGTGAATAAAACCCAAACCAATTCAACCTCTCTTTGTATGTCATTCCTTCCATTCCAGGAAACAATCTGGCAAACTTTGCTGCGCTATTTCTATTGAAAGAATAACCTTCCTCACATGATTAAATTAAAACGGCACACAGTATTCCAGGTATGACCTCAACAATGACCTGTTCAATTGTAGCAATACATCCTTGCCCCTGTACTCGAAACTTGTCACAATGAAGGCCAACACACTGTTTATATTCTATACTGCCTGCTGCAGCTACAAATTTACTTCCAGAGATAGGTGCATGAGGACACTGAGGTTTCATTGACCATTATTATTTGAATAGATGAATATTTGAACAGAGGAACATGCATTATTATTTTTGCTACCAGACTGGATGTTTATCCATATTGTACTGCATCAGTCATGCATCTGATCACTCATTAATTGTCTGCTTGTGAGTATGTTTGTGTGTGGTCTGTGCAGTCTGTGTGTGCAACAGTATTTCCGTATCTGTGTGCATGAGATGTGCGTGACTGTACGTGGTGTGTGTGTGTGTGTGTGTGTGTGTGTGTGTGTGTGTGTGTGTGTG
>JAHRHZ010000137.1:3035927-3108020 GCA_024137785.1 Ginglymostoma cirratum
GCTGTTGCGGGTTTCTGACACGATAAGAAAGAAAACAGAAAAAAATGGAAATGGATACCATTGAATTGCGTTCTTCACTCACCTCCAATAGAATGATATACTGATGTTATTTGGATATATCTCGACAAGTATTCTGTTAAGACCAGTTTCATTTGTCCTCAGGAAAGTGAGATGTCTGTTTTAAAAGTTTTAATGACGTGAAGAAGTTCAATAGGTACATTGGCATAATTAATTCAGGTCTTGACTTTGACTGTGAAAGAAAACATTGCAAAATTCTGTGGCATTCAAATGAGTTCTCATCCAACTGAAATAAATGCCAAGTCATAGCCACCTGCTACAGTCAAGGTGACAAAAGCAAACGAGGTTTAGAAACAGTACTGGGGACAGATAGGAGATTCTGTGTAAACGAGAGAGACTCGAAGTTGGTGTGTTGCCTCCCAGGTGCCAGGGTCCGTGATGTCTCGGATCGTGTTTTCGGGATCCTTAAAGGGGAGGGGAAGCAGCCCCAAGTCATGGTCCACATAGGCACCAACGACATAGGTAGGAAAAGGGATGGGGATGTAAGGCAGAACTTCAAGGAGCGAGGGTGGAAGCTTAGAGCTTGGACAAGCAGAGTTGTTATCTGTGGTTTGTTCCCCTTGCCACGTGCTAGCGAGGCGAGGAATAGGGAGAGAGAACAGTTGAACACGTGGCTACAGGGATGGTGCAGGAAGAAGGGATTCAGATACCTGGATAATTGGACTTCATTCTGGGGTAGGTGGGACCTCTACAAACGGGATGGTCTTCACCTGAACCAGAGGGGTACCAATATCCTGGGAGGGAAATTTGCTGATGCTCTTCGGGAGGGTTTAAACTAATTCAGCAAGGGGTTGGGAACCTGAATTGTAGCTCCAGTGAACAGGAGGTTGAAAGTAGTGAGGTCATGAATAAGGTTTCAAGGTCGCAGGAGTGTACTGGCAGGCAGGAAGTTGGTTTGAAGTATGTCTACTACAACGCCAGGAGCATCCGGAATAAGGTGGGTGAACTTGTAGCATGGGTTACTACCTGGGACTTCGATGTTGCGGCCATTTCAGAAACATAGAGAGAGCAGGGACAGGAATCGTTGTTGCACGTTCCGGGGTTTAGATATTTCAGTAAGATCAGGGAAGGTGATGAAAGAGGGCGAGGTGTGGCGTTGTAAGTCAAGGACAGTATTACGGTGGCAGATAGGACTTTTGATGAGGACTCGTCGACTGAGGTAGTATGGGCTGAGGTTAGAAATAGGGAAGGAGAGGTCACCCTGTTAGGAGTTTTCCACAGGCGTCTGAAAAGTTCCAGAGATGTAGAGGAAAAGATTGCAAAGATTATTCTGGATAGGAGCGAAAGGAACAGGGTAGTTGTTATGGGGGACTTTAACTTTCCAAATATTGACTGGAAACGCTATAGATTGAGTACTTTAGATGGGTCAGTTTTTGTCCAGTGTGTGCAGGAGGGTTCCCTGACACAGTATGTAGATAGGCCAACAAGAGGCGATGCCACATTGGATTTGGTACTGGGTAATGAACCAGGCCAGGTGTTAGAATTGGAGGTAGGCGAGCACTTCAGTGATAGTGATCACAATTCGGTTATGTTTACTTTAGCGATGGAAAGGGATAGATATATATCGCGGGGCAAGAGTTATAGCTGGGGGAAAGGCAATTATGAGGCGATTGGGCAAGATTTAGGATGCATAGGATGGGGAAGGAAAATGCAAGGGCTGGGCACAATTGAAATGTGAAGCTTGTTCAAGGAACAGCTACTGCGTGTCCTTGATAAATATATACCTGTCGGGCAGGGAGGAAGTGGTAGAGCGAGGGAACCGTGGTTTACTAAAGAAGTTGAATCTCTTCTCAAGAGGAAGAAGGAGGCTTATGTAAAGATGAGGCGTGAAGGCTCAGTTGGGGCGCTTGAGAGTTACAAGTTAGCCAGGAAGGACCTGAAGAGAGAGCTAAGAAGAGCCAGGAGGGTACATGAGAAGTCATTGGCAGGTAGGATCAAAGAAAACCCTCAAGCTTTCTATAGGTATGTCAGGACCAAAAGAATGACTAGAGTAAGATTAGGGCCAGTCAAGGACAGTAGTAGGAAGTTCTGCGTGGAGTCTGAAGAGATAGGAGAGGCGGTAAATGAATATTTTTCGTCAGTATTCACACATGAAAAAGACAATGTTGTCGAGGAGAATGCTGAGGTACAGGCTATTAGACTAGACAGGATGGAGGTTCATAAGGAGGAGGTGTTAGCAATTCTGGAAAGTGTGAAAATAGATGAGTCCCCTGCGCCGCATGGAATTTATCCTAAGATTCACTGGGCAGCTAGCGAGGAGATTGCAGAGCCTTTGGCTTTGATCTTTATGTCGTCATTGTCGACAGGAATAGTGCCAGAAAACTGGAGGATAGCAAATGTTGCCCCCTTGTTCAAGAAAGGGAGTAAAGACAACCCTGGTAATTATAGACCAGTGAGCCTTACTTCGGTTGTGGGTGAAGTGTTGGAAAGGATTACAAGAGATAGGATTTATAATTATCTAGAAAGGAATAATTTGATTAGGTATAGTCAACACGGTTTTGTGAAGGGGAGGTCGTGCCTCACAAACCTTATTGAGTTCTTTGAGAAGGTGATCAAACTGGTGGATGAAGGTAAAGTGGTTGATGTGGTGTATATGGATTTCAGTAAAGCTTTTGATAAGGTTCCCTGCGGTAGGCTATTGCAGAAAATTCGGAGGCATGGGATTGAGGGTGATTTAGCGGTTTGGATCAGAAATTGGCTATCTGTAAGAAGGCAGAGGGTGGTGGTTGATGGGAAATGTTCATACTGGAGTTCAGTTACTAGTGGTGTACCGCAAGGATCTGTTTTGAGGCCACTGCTGTTTGTAATTTTTATCAATGACCTGGATGAAGGCGTAGAAGGATGGGTTAGTAAATTTGCGGATGACCCTAAAGTCAGTGGAGTTGTGGATAGTGCAGAAAGATGTTGCAGGTTACAGAGGGACATAGATAAGCTGCAGAGCTGGGCTGAGAGGTGGCAAATGGAGTTTAATGCGGAAAAGTGTGAGGTGATTCACTTTGGAAGGAGTAACAGGAATACAGAGGACTGGGCTAATGGTAAGATCCTTGGTAGTGTGGATGAGCAGAGAGATCTCTGTCTCTATGTGCATAGATCCCTGAAAGTTGTTAGGAAGGCGTACTGTGTGTTAGGTTTTATTGATACAGGGATGGAGTTTCACAGCCATGAGGTCATGTTGCAGCTGAACAAAACTCTGGTGCGGCCGCACTTGGAGTATTGTGTGCAGTTCTGGTCACGGCATTATAGGAAGGATGTGGAAGCATTGGAAAGGGTGCAGATGAGAGTTACCAGGATGTTGCCTGGTATGGAGGGAAGGTCCTATGAGGAAAGGATGAGGGACTTGAGGCTGTTTTCGTTCGAGAGAAGAAGATTAAAAGGTGACTTAATAGAGACATCCAAGATGATCAGAGGATTATCCTCTGTGACAGTGAGAGCCTTTTTCCTCGGATGGTGACGGCTAGCACGAGGGGACATGGCTTTAAATTGAGGGGTGATAGATATAGGACAGATTTCAGAGGTAGGTTCTTTCCTCAGAGAGTAGTTAAGGCGTCGGATGCCCTGCCTGCAACAGTAGGAGACTTGCCAACTTTAAGGGCATTTAAATTGTCATTGGATAAACATATGGATGATAAGGGAATAGTATAGGTGAGATGGGCTTCAGATTGGTTTCACAGGTCGGTGCAACATCCAGGGCCGAAGGGCCTGTACTGTGCTGATATGTTCTATGTTCTATGTTCTATGCTCTATGCTGAGATGACAAGTAGTTTAGAGAGAGTAGATACAACTGAAAACTCGGCTTTGCTGGTAAAACGAGTCGGGGTTGGTTCGGGGGGATACGGAGAGAGGTTGGAGAGAGAGAGTCAAGGCCAAACAACAAGTAACAGTGCACCGTCTGGAACTTGTGTGGGTAACAATACTGCAAGTAATTTCGAATGTGCACAAGAACAAGGCCTTGAGGTTTCATGAACACGCCAGTGAGAGAAAGGAATTTGACACAATGTATACGTTGAAAGCCCGTCTCGATCAGCAAGATTACGAATATTCTGTGAGAGTGCTCTGAATGGAGAAAGCATGGGAATTTTCGATTCAAAGTTATGCAAAGAATTTCAGCAGAAAATAGGCGGAGGCGGAGGCAGGGACATAATAAAAATCATGTTCTTGGGTTGGAACGCACTATCTGTGATATGGAGAGTTTATGAAAAGCCAGATATCCAGCAGTGTGGCATACAGGATTTCCACGTAAGACTGGAAATAGCGAGCACTGATCAGCCATATGATAGAATCAGCGGAAAGTACCCGAAGTTTGCAGCAGGATTAGAGACTTATAGTCATATTCGCAACAAAAAAAAACCTTAACTGAAGGAAGATGTGTCAGTTCTAGTTTTAAACATTAAACGAACTGTTTCAAAGTGCAAAATCTTTCATAAGATTTATAAACTGCTTGCAAAGCTACGTTAAATACGTGTCTGCTCCTACAATTTGCTATCTAATCGCCACATTTCAGAAGGTAAATAAGGAATACGGGAGGCTAAACCTCCTACCACATGAACAATCTCCTCATGAAGAAGATGAGAATAGTATCACATGAATATAAGCGATTATTGAAAATCTCTATTAAACTTATCATGGGAAAATCTCATTGCAACAACAAAAAAACTGAAATTGCTGGAGAATCTCTGCAGATCTAGCACAATCTGTGGCAATAATGTAAAGCTCACGTTTCGAGTCCTTTATCAGAGCAGTTCTGGTAAAGAGCCCCTGCACTCAAAACTAACTTCGTTTTCTTCCCACATATGTTGCCAGACATTCTCTAGCAACGCATGTTTTTGTTCCAGATCTCCAACATCTGAAGTTCCTTGTTTTCGTTTAGAATCTCGTTAAACTGGGCATCGGAGAAGAAATGTTTGAGGTGCATTGTGCAACTTGGAGATCTGCAAAAACTTGCTACAGACTGTATACGAAAAATCTATTCTGATTATATGCATACGAAATATGCAGTGTTGCAATGAACATGCAGTGGCAAGAAAGGGTCAAATAAACAGGTAGACTGAATAGGACCATTACAAACGCGGACGTAGCTTGAATTGTCATTTTAAAAATTTTGAAATGATAACAAAAGGATATTTCATGCCATTCTTTAACTCCTCTCTGAACTTCTTTTGGGTTAGTATGTAAATGCACGTGTTGGTGCATGAACTCAGAAGACGTAGCATGAATCCAATTTGTTGGGCAACATACACGGGATCGCTGAGGTTTTTGTCTGTATAATTAAAGTTTCTGACTGACCAGTTTAAGGAATGTACAACATACGTTATCCACAACAGCAAAAAATTGGAGGACAAAGCAAAGAGTAAAATTATTGATTTCCTTCGGTTCTTCATTTCAGGGTCAAGATCATTGTCCTTTTTCCCTTGCAGACAGAGACGCCTCCGGAGTCGATTGGCTGTGATAATATGCCTGACAGTCAGAGCATTGAAGACCAAAATGCCAACTATTGGAATCAGAGGTGTTAGGAGACTGTCAATCCATTCATACACGGCCCAAAAGGCTGAAGTGAAATAGTCAGGTGTCTGCTTACAAAACCATGGCACATTGCCAATGACGATTGAAGGAACAAAAACAAAATACCAGGTAATGGACCTCAAACAACTAACAATGCTCACAGTTACGATCACTATGGTCGCTATTTTCTTGGTGCAGTATTTTGGTTTAAGCTTGCGACAACAAATGGCCACAAACCGATCAAAGGTGAAAGCAACTGTGAACCAAACGGAACAATCGAGGGCTGCAAGAGACAAGACGACTCTTAACGAGCACACAGGCGTAATGAACAGGAAAGTTACTGGGAAATAAATGTTATTAATTCGATTCAATATGACATTGAAAACGACGAGCGATAGATCCGCTGTTGACATTGCCACTAGATACTGAGTAATACACGCGGAGAGCCCACAATTCCCTCGTTTCAGAACCACAATCGCCATTAAGTTAACTGCAGAAAATCAAAGTAAAGATCAACAGATTAGTGGCGAGACTTATTGTCGCACTACTCGTCCCATCAAAACAAACACAAAAACTTCTCAGGATTTAATTCGAAATTTGCAGCTGTACAGGAGTTGTCAGAGATTTATTGTCCTCGCCCAGAACATAATACAATATTTCCATGCACTGAAATCCAGGGATCAGAAACTTGATTTATAAAAGATCGGAATGAATTGAACATTTCGAGAGAAAACCACACATAAGTAATAAACTATAACATCTTAAAAGTCGGATGCTCTCAATGCATAAGCCACAGGACAAGGGCTATTATTTTCATTTTTAAGTGATGGTATTTAAGTAAATAAATGTGCAAATTCATGCAGTGCACACAGACACTACCATGATAATTGAAAGCTTCACATGACAACAGCACTGATTTGGAACGGTCTTAAGGATCAGGTGCCATCAAAGTTACCAGATACCTTCCCTGACTAATATTCTCTAACTAGGAAGAGTAAACTCTAGCAGTCGTTTATATTTCATTCTAATGAATGCATTTGACAGCAGATGTTAAGAAGATATCAGGAAAGGCAAATGGGTAGCACTGAAAGAATGTTTTGCTCTTTTTCTGTATCGGCAGGAGATTTTAGATACAATAATAGTAATTCTGCAAAACAATAATTGGACAAAGGCGGACAGTTTTCAAGCAAGACTGAGTATATGCTGCGATGGAAAAACATTTATCACCGCAAGCAACTAGTGATCTACATTGCATAGCATGCATTTTATTATTTAATCTGTTCAGCTTTCAACTTTATCACAAATTCACCCTCTGGTTCCTCCTTTTTTCATATCCCTGCCTGCAGAGTTCCAGGAGGTAGTTGCCGTTAAGGAAAGATCAGACATTTTGAAAGGGCAGTTGCATAAGAACTGATTCAATGTTAATGTATGATAGGGACATTCATGGTTGGCTTATTTTACTGGACTAGACTATACGGAAATAAAAAGTTTAGAAATTGAATTTGATTTAAAAATAGTTCATTTTCTAAACTGTAACCTTATACAATTGCTAATGTTCCTACCCTGCACATCACAGTCATCAACTTTGATCTTTGTTTCAAGGTACCATAATGAAAGAATTGCACAGCTGAAGACAGCGGGGTTCAACAAGCTCTGAAGAAAAATAAAACTCTTTTGAGGTGTTGCGACTGTTTTAATTCAGGGGAGAAAAAGTACAAATGTAGAAGTTCTAATTTCCCACAAATAGCAATGTCACCAGTAACAGACAAGTCGTGTTTTATGCCAATAATTCAGAAATACAAATGGAAATGGACATCATGGAGAACTTCCACAGCCCACGGGTTCTCAAATTACCATATAGCCTTGAACATCATTTGAGAGAGTACAAGATGACTTATTTGAAACATTCAAGCAAAGGGCCTTTGATGCTGCAATGCCTCCTGAACACTTCACTGATTCGTTTTTCACTCTAGGCCTGTATTCGCGCTTTAACACACAGCATTCGGAATAAAACGTTTAAAGCTGGTAAAAACTAAGTTGCAGTCAGTCCATTTTACTATTAAAGTGTTAAAGAGATGTTAAACTGTTAAAGCATTAAACTTAGCACTGTCTTCTTTTGTACTGAATCCAAATGTAGCACAATTTTGACACTTGGAATGCGAAGCAATTGCAAGCATGCGTTCAAAGTGGGGACTATTTTATGTTGCTGATTTATACTAATGGGACTAAAACGCTGGATTAAGATAGCTATCATTTAGGAATCACTATAACAAAATACGATGCTCCAAAATGTATGTGAATTTAATTTTTTTTAAGTTTAGTCATAGTTCGTTTGTCAATGTTTAAAAGTGAAACAAATTAAACCACTGGTGAGAGTTTCCAAGACACTGCCAAGACACAAATGAAGTATACTTCATAGTAGTCCTTTAAAATAATCGTGAAAAAAAAAGATAATGAGCAGTATTTGCTAATGATAAGCATGTATCATTATCTACAATGGAGACTAAAGCAATATAAGCAACTAAGTGGATTAATACAAAAACTTCCACCAGCGAACAGCGAAATTCTATTAACGAAACTCGCAAAACAGGATATTTGGCATAGAGATAAAAGGTACTGCAGATGCTGGAGAATCCGAGATAACGAGGCACGGGGCTGGATGAACACAGCAGGCCAAGCAGCATCATAGGAGCAGGAAAACTTGACTTTTCGGGCCTCGACCCTTCATCAGATTTTCTGATGAAGGGTCTAGGCCCGAAACGTCAAGTTTTCCTGTTCCTGTGATGCTGCTTGGCCTGCTGTGTTCATCCAGCCCCGCGCCTTGTTATCGAGGATATTTGGCACGATTACTTAAATCAAAATGCGTGTAGATTACAGTACACGGCAAGATCTGAAGGTAGAAACGCGTGTTTAGTGGTTTGTAAGATGACCATTAAATCCAAGCCTTACCAGTAACACCAACAGCAGCAAGCACAGGGTAGTAAAGACTTTCTATCTGAAAGATTATTGGATACTGCATTATCTGTATGAAACATCTGATTTAATGTGACTGGGTGATTCCAGATGATGAATTAACATAAAAACTTCAACAGAGCCAATATTTATACATTAGAGAAACCTCTAGTGAAGCAATTAGCCTCTTTCCCTAATTAATACTATCATTACGTCTTCAGAAAGAATATTAGAGACCTTGTCTTTAATTCAAGTATAACAACGTAATTCAACCTAATTTAAGAAAATTTACATCACATTTTGAAGGGGAGGGGAGGGGTGGAAGTACAAACATAAACCTGCATAAAATTTTAAACACCTACGTGAATGATTGCAGTCAGCCTATGACCCGACAGTCAAATCCATAATTACTCGACTATCACTCAGTGGCCCAACTAGATGCTTGAGTCATGATGTGTGACAATCTCTCAAAACCTAAACATACCCAACACTGGTTATCATGTCTTGGTGATCTGCGGATGTTCCAGCAATGGTAGTACTGATAAGTTTTGATTTGCCCTTTTCAGTCCGGACAAAATATGTCCCAAATTTGAGATTTTATCAACTAATATCCTTGCGAATTCTGCAAACATTGGTCAGAACATATCAAATTTTGAACACCCTCTTTGTCTTAAACTCTGAAGAAAAATTATCATTCGATCTGATATCTTTACTGACACTATCCATCATACCGAATCCCACCCCTTCCACTGGCAAAGTAAAACTATCTAGTTCAGTCCAAATGTAAGAGTAATTTCGGGTTACCAAAGGAACTTAGTCTGCATGATGAGCTTTATTTGGATCTAAGGAAAATTTCTCCCCACACCCCTAGAAGTTACCAACTGTAAAATAATATCAGAATTGAAGAAATGTACAGATACCTTCCTGAAACAAATTATCCAAGTTAAGCCAACGAATCCTAACAAAGAAATCACACAATATTGTTTTCTGTATTGGTTATTATGAGACCACAAGAATTTGAGGCTGGCCTGAAAATACTTATCTAAATAAACAGTTCTGGGTTACATTGTAATAGAGAATGCTATATCACAAAGAATGGGACACTGAAATAACATGA
Organism: Ginglymostoma cirratum; assembly: GCA_024137785.1. NCBI lineage: Eukaryota > Metazoa > Chordata > Chondrichthyes > Orectolobiformes > Ginglymostomatidae > Ginglymostoma > Ginglymostoma cirratum. Next base: position 3,045,574 of record JAHRHZ010000137.1, read on the forward strand.
TAACTGTCAAGTTCGTCTTAAAATAATATATACATCTAAAATTCCCTGTATTGAGTGAATTGAAGTTCGAAATAATTCCAGATGAAGATGCAGTCTGTATAATTTCTAAGTTACACGGAATGACTTTGAATCAACTGATAATTAGGAAATACAATTTTGAACTTAGCACTATCTTCTTTTCGAAACAACCGACACATGGCTGTCTCTTTAGTCACATGCTGCCATTGTAAGAAATTATCAGGTCCCATGTAGCTGCTTGAAAACAATGTTTTATTGCACTTTGTTGACATTTTATAGCCAGAAATGCTTCTGGGAGGCCATACTGATCCATTCTTTTCAGAGGTCCAATTTAGTCAGCAAAACATCACAGTGCAAAATTTAGAACCGCAGAGAATTTTTTTTTCCAGAAGTACGACTGAGAACCTGGCTCCTGACAATACAATAAAATGTGTAAGTTCTGTTTTAATTTTATCATGTTAATTATTGCATTAGGTTTAATTACATATCACTTTTTTTTAATGATGAGATGTTTGAGTAATTACATCATGATACAACTACCTTGATGATGTACATCTCGATAACTGCAAAAACAGCCACAAGAAATAAATGTGGCATTGAAATCGGGAGAGTTTCACGGAATTAGTACTACTTCACGGTCAGCTATAGAGATTGGGTCTGAAAATGTATCATTGTAAGCTTGTGATAGCTGCTCAGCATCCCGCAACGATCAGTGAACATCCCGAATTCCTGACCTATTTTGAAGGGAAGGGCTTTGATGAGGTAGATGATGGTGGTTGGGCATATTATACTGACTTGAGGGCCACGTCTCACAATATTGGAGTGCTGAGGAGATTAGTCTCTCTTCCTTGCAGGTGTGACTTCCTCTAGCGACATGCTTTGGACCTGATTCACTTTGACTTTAGTTGCACGTTCACTTCTATTTGGTTTACTCAGTAAAATGCTAGGTTGATGTTACGAGGTCTATTCTCACTTCTTAAAAGAGGTTAGTTCTTTTGAGCAGCCAAATGTTGTGATTATTTCAAGAACCAAACGGCATTGGCAGAATACCAAATGAGTATCTGCCTGTAACTTTTGATTGTACAATTGGTATTCAATGACATTGTCGACGACATCTTCTACAATTGTACAATTGAGTGGACTGATTGGATTGGAACTGGTTGCATAGCTTAACCTCCTTGAAATGAAACTGGATAATTTTCCATTTTTAGGCTGGACACTAGGATATAGCTATACTGAGCCAGTTTGGTTATGCAAATACCTCTTTCTATATGATACTATTTCAGTTTTATTCTTGCGATTTTGTAAGGGGCATAGTCATCAACTGTCAAGTGTTCCAGCCACTTCTTAATATTATATGAAATGAATCAATTTGAGACACGATCAGTGTGTACAGTGTACCCTCATCAGACAATTCTCTTATTCCAGTGTCAATTGAATAAACCTATCATGAACGTGCTCCAATGAATTTTGATTCTTCTCAGGAACATAGTTTTAGGTGCGGCAAACAAAATATACAAACGGTGTTTGAAATGCTTCCAGGCCATCCCTACCACAAGTGCATAGTTGTCATACTGATGGGGAAATAGGCAATTGAAAACAAAAAGTCGCTTTTGGCAAGGGAGAAATGGTTGATAGTGAGAAATCATGCTTACAAATGACAATTTTAAAGGTAATAAAATGGAAATATAGATTACAAAGATACAAATCAAGAATAAATATATATTATTCAGTCTTTGGCATCTGCCATACCATTCAATAATATCACGGCTGGCCTGATCGTGACCTCAAATCCACATTCCTGCCTAAGCAAAAAAAAAAGTATTACACCACTCGGTTACAAAGAATCTATGTAGTGGTGCATTTAAAAATGCTCAAAGACGTCCCTTCGACCACGTTTTTACAGGAAACTATTTCCAAAGTTTAACAACCCACTGAGAAACAAAAAACAAAATTTCCTCATTTATATTGCTAATGGGTAACCACTGATGTTAACCAATGACCTCTGGTTCTAGATTATTCCATTAGGGGAGCAGTCTCCAAAACCATTCTGGCGAGGCTTAATTTTTTCTATCTCCTTCAGATACAGCCCAAGAAAGTTCAGTCTAGCCTCATATGACGACGCTCGCTCCATTCTCTGGTATTAATCTATTGAAAATTCTCTGAACTGCCCGAGGATCATTTACATCCACATATCTAAAGTTTTATCTTCAACCATAACCTCCAATGTGACAATGTTTCACCTGTTTCATAAACCATATAGGTTCAAAAGAAAGCACATGTTATCTGGAATTTCACCTGCGATTTGAATAGCTATGGCCGATCTAAGTGGTACTGTGTTTTCAGTTTCCCGCCCACAACAGAACCACTTCCCTCATTTTCTTCTAACTCTCTTGTGCAATTCGGATCTCCCTACTGTAGAAAGGATGTCGTGAAGCTGAGAATGGTTCAGAAAAAAATTACAAGGATATTGCCAGGGTGGGAGTGCTCGAGCTAGAGAGAGAGGCTGAATAGGCTGTGGATATTTTCGATGGAATGTCGAAAACTTAGCGGTGATCTTATAGAGGTTTATAAAATCATGAGGGGAATTGATTGGGTAAATAGTCAAGGTCTTTTCTCCGGGTTGTGAGAGCATAGATTTAAGGTGAAAGGGAAAAGATTTAGAAGGGATTTAAGTAACAATGTTTTTCATGCAGAGGGTGGTGCATGTATGGAATGAGCTGCCAGAGGATGTAGTAGAGGCTTGTACAATTACAACATTTGAAAGGAATCTGGATGGTCACATGAATAGGAAAGGTTCAGAACGATGTCGGTCAAATGCTGGCAAATGGGATTAGATTTATCGAGGACATCTGGTTGGCATGAACGAGTTGGACCGAAGCGTCTGCATCTGTGTTGTACATCTCTCCGACACAATGGTATTTTGTTTGTTCAAAAAACAGTCGCCACTATTTTCTAAACTAGTGAGTTTCAATGGTTTATTATTCCTGAAAAAAGTAAGCCCTCCTTGTCTCTGTTTTAAAAAGAAATAGTGATAATTTGAATCTGTACCAATAGTTTTATACTCCATAACGAGTGGAAAAAGAATTCTCCGAAACCTACGCTGTCAAGCCCCCTAGGAATGTTATACATTTAATTTTCAATCAATCTCAATTCTTTAAACTCATATCATTTTGGGAATCGTCACCAGACCCGAAAGGTTAACTCTGATGTTTTGTTCGCAGATGCTGCCAGACTTGCTGAGCTTTTCCAGCAACTTGTGTTTTTGTTCATCACTTTTAGAATTGCCCTGGTAAACATGCTCTTAACTACTTCTAAGCACATTCTTCCTAAAATACGACCAAAAACTCAGAATTGAGCTGCACAATATGCTTACAACTGCTATAAAAGAAGCTTCTCCAATCTACATAGCATGATTAGAATGTTGTATGTTGATAATTTAGTCTCTGAACTTTGTTTGCCCCTATCTTTTCCAGCGTCCTTAAACTTATTGTCCAGCTATGTTATTTTTCCATCTTCACAATTGGTCCTTATGTTCATTGCGTTTGTATGACAATGTTTCCTTAGCTGCAGCTATTCATCAACGAGCAAACATTTCCAAAATGAATGATTGAATGGCAATCAATATCATCTCTTCATCCCTGAAAGAACTGCTGGTGTGCAGATAAAACACCAGAGGGAGGGATCCAGGTGGCGTGAGAGTGTTGGATGTGGGTAAAGTTGTCTATGGGACAGGTAAGTGTTCTTCTCCAAAAAAATAGTCACGGACGTGAACTGGTACATCAGGGCTCATGGGAGGCTATGGCATGGAAGAGTGTAACGGCACACATATTCAAGTTGCATGACGTCTTCTACAGAAAGCAGCTGTGGTCATACGAATGAAGGAGCAGAAACAGCCAGGAAGAATCAGAAGAGATGCAATACAGCAGCATTAGAAGAATAGCTGGCCAAAAGAGTACTGGATCAATAGAGTTTATAACAAACAAAAACACCACGGTCTTTTTTAAAGTCTCATATTAGTGCAAGAATGAAATGTTGTGGTAACATTTAAAGGGATAAGATTAGTTCAGCAACATTTTATTGTTTCATTTCATGGACGTGATCACAAGACATTGTCTTCTGCAACTACAGGCATGATCAAAAGCCAAATGTCATACCGGATGAAATCAAAAGAACAAAAGGAGATGGAGAGCAAATTTGTGCACCCAGCTAATTTCCTACGAGACGAGGTGGGTTGTGTTTGTTTTCTGAGAAAACATAAATCTTTTCGCGATGAAGGCAGAAGTTAAAACCCCATCAATAGCATGTTTCTGTGAATGGAATCACACGACCATCGATGTGATTCTCCCTAGAATTTTATCTGACCAAATAGGCCACAGCCTAACATCAGGTTGAGCACAGGCAGGCCTTGCGAACAATTCACTTCATGTAGTCGTGGGCTTTTCTATGGAATAGAATGGCCTACAGGGAGGGAGACGTACTTTCATAAAGCAGAAGTATGAGGGAAAATTCGTAGGGTGTTACAGCATCGCAAAACAATTTAGAATAACTGCACATTCTATGCATTTGCCAAAGTATAAATAGAGTCTGGAAAGTTGCACTGAACAGACAAAGTAATAGCTGAGATTGGAAGGCAGATTCCATAAAATACAAGTCAAAAATATCAGGATACATTCATTTACCTATTAAGAATGATTGCAAACTTTCTGGCACTGAGCAATTATCAGAGGCGGGGAGTCACCCAATATCTCAAGCACTCAGTTACTTGTCGGTTGTCATGGACAAAATACATCAGATGGCAGGTTCGGTGAAGATACACAAAGTGATGACTGATGCACTGGAGAAGGCAATATAACCCAAAGAACCCTGCCTGAAACTCAACATTCGGGGAAGACAAACCCCAGCTTATCTCAGTCAAAGCAGGGACATGAGAGGTTTCAGAGGTCAGAGAACGAACGGCCACCAAAGTGGGAGATTCTGAGTATGCAAAACATTGAAGAGCGTAGATATCTCAGAAGGCTTTGGCCTGAAGCAGATTATAGATTTGTAATAAACTTTCAGAAGGACATGGGACCTCAGACGTTAGCCACAGGTAATGGCAAGATAATTCGCAGGAAAGAAAATCTGTTATGACTTCAGGGAATATATTCTAGTTCGTCTGTCCTTTTGAATTTCTTGTTGTTTTCAATCTGCTGTTTCAGAAAAACAAAAAAACTTTTCTGATTATATATGTGAAATTATTGCATTTGATGTGAATAATGTAATTGATTGATTTCCCAAAGGTTTGATGCGTGAATGAATATAGATTTGCTTCCATTGCCTCGGCTGTGTATTAGAATGACTTTTTTGGGATGGGATTGATTTTTTAGGATGGACCTTTCTTCAGATCGATTATGTCTATTGGCATTTCTGAAGAATGGCCCACACCAGAAACGTCAGCTCCTCTGATGTTGTCTGGCCTGCTGTGTTCATCCAAATCCACACCTTGTTATCTCTTCTGTACGTTTTTATAGCCCTGGGCAGATCAGTTGCCATGCCAAGCTGTTATGCACCTGTACAGTATGCTTTCAATGGTGCATCTGTAGAAGATGGTGAGGGGCCTTAAGGACATGCCAGATTTTCTGATCGTCCTGAAGAAGAAGTGGCGTTGCTGTGCCTTCTTGACAGTCACATTTAAGTGGAAATTCCAGGACAAGTTGTCGGTTATCATCACTCCAAGGAACTTGATGCTCTTCATCCTCTCAAGCTCAGTTTGGTTGATGTAATTGGTGGTATGTTCAACTCCTTTCTTTCTGAAGTTGATCGTCAATTCTTTAGTTTTCTGACTTTGAGAGGCAGATTGTTTTCAATGCACCACGTCACCAAGCCCTCTTTCACCCTTTTATATTTTGACTCGTTGTTGTTAGATATCCATCTCACTACGGTGGCATCATCAGCAAACTCGTGGATGGCGTTCATTCGGAAATTGGCAACACAGTCTTAGGTGTACAGGGAGTACAGTAGGGGGTTGAGGAAGCAATCTTGGGGGCCTCCAGTGTTGACAGTTATTGTGGAGGAGGTGCAATTACCTATCCTCACTGATTGCTTCCGATGGGTCAAAAAGCTGAGGATCCAATTGTAGAGGGCAGAGCAGAGGCCAAGGTCATGTAATTCTGAAATCAGTCTGGAAGGGATAATGATGTTGAAGGCAGAGCTGTAATCAGCGAGCAGGAGTCTGACATAGGTATTTTTGTTATTCGGATTTTCGAGAGATGAGGGCAGGGCTAGGGATATGGCAACTTCTGTGGATCTATTATATCTGTAGGAAAACTGTAGTGGATCGAGGCAGGGTGTGAGACTGGAGTTGATGCGGGCAATGACCAGCCTCTCGAAGCACTTCATGACTCTTAAAGTCAGAGCTATTGGGTGGTAATCATTAAGGCACACTGCATGTGTTTTCTTATTTATGGGGATTACAATAGTCATCTTGAAGCAGATAGGAACTTCGGCTTGTGTGAGGAGGAGGTTGAAGATATCGACGAATACCTCCACTGGTGGAAGTGCGCTGGATATGAACGTTTAACTGTGGACACCATCCGGCCTCGTCTCTTTCCCTGAGTTAGTGCTCGGGAAAACTGATCTGACTTCTGAAGCAGTGACTGAGGGAACAGATGTGTCTAAAAACCAAAAGAACTGCGGAAGCTGTAAATCAGGAGCAAAAACGAAGTTGCTGGAAAAGTTCAGCAGGTCTGGCAGCATCTGTGGAGGAGAAAACAGATTTAATGTTTACAGAGTTAATGTTCACAGATGTATCCAGGTCTGTCAGGGCAGACTGAGCATAGAAAGCATTGAACGTATCAGGGAGGGATGTATCATGTCTGCTATCATACCCTGTTTCATTTTGTACCCTGTAATGTTGTTTAGAACATAGAACACAGAACAGTACAGCACAGTACAGGCCCTTTGGCCCAAAACGTTGTGCCGAACTTTTACCCAAAACGTAAGGTCTATCTAACTTCCACCGCTGCCTTATACTATCATCCATATGCCTGTCTAATAGCCGCTTAAATACCCCTAATGAGGCCGACTCCACGACCCTCTTCAGCAATTCAATCCACGCCCCTACCACTCTCTGAGTAAAGAACCTACCTCTAACGTCTCCCCGATATCTACCTCCTTTCACTTTAAAACTACGACCCCCATTAAAGCTCCCTCCACCCTAGGAAAAAGTCTTTGGCTGTCCACTCTATCTATGCCTGTGATCATTTTGTACACCTCTACCAAGTCACTTCTCATCCTTTGTCGTTCTGAAGACAAAAGCCCTAGCTCTCTCAACCTTCCCTTGTAAGACCTTCCCTCTATTCCAGGTAACATCCTGGTAAATCTCCTCTGCACCTTTTCCAACTCTTCCACATCTTTCCTGTAATGAGGTGACCAGAACTGGACACAATACTCCAGATGTGGCCAAACCAAGCTTTTGTATAGCTGGAGCATAACTTCATGGCTCTCGAACTCAATCCTTCTATTAATCAAAGCTAACATATCATACGCCTTCTTAACAATTCTATCCACCTGGGTGGCAGCTTTCAGGGAACTGTGAACATGAACCCCAAGATCCCTCTTCTCCTGTACACTGCCAAGAATCTTTCCATTAACCCTGTATTTGCTTTCAAGTTTGTCCTTCCAAAATGAATCCCCTCACACTTTTCAGCGTTAAACTCCATCTGCCACTTCTCAGCCCAGCTCTGCATTCTATCAATATCCCTTTGTAACCTAGAGCATAGAACATAGAACATAACAGCACAGTACAGGCACTTCGGCCCTCGATGTTGCGCCGACCTGTGAAACCAATCTGAAGGCCATCTAACCTGCACTATTCCATTATCATCCATATGTTTATCCAACGACCATTTAAAAGCCCTTAAAGTTGGCGAGTCTACAACTGCTGCAGGGCTGAACAGGCCTCCACACTATTCACAACGTGACCCACCTTCGTATCGTCCGCGAACTTACTAATCCACCCTTCCACTCCTTCATCCAAATCATTTACAAAAATCACAAATAGAAGAGGACCCAGAACAGATCCTTGTGGTACCCCACTGAGCACCATGTTGATTATTTTCGGTCCACTACCGCCCTTTGTCTTCTAAAGTTCAGCCAATTCTGAATCCAGTCTGCCACATTTCCCCCTATCCCATGCCTCCTTACCTTCTGCATGAGCCTACCATGGGGAACCTTATCAAACGCCTTACTTAAATTCATGTAAACCACATCCACTGCTCTACCTTCATCCACGTGTTTGGCCACCTCTTCAAAGAATTCAATAAGTTTGTGAGGCATGATCTACCCCCTACAAAGCAAATCTATGCTGACTATCACGAATCAAACTGTGACTTTCCAAGTGATCATAAATCCTGTCTCTCAGAGCCCTTTCCAATAATTTGCCCACCACTGACGTAAGACTAACTGGCCTGTAATTTCCAGGGTTATCTCTGTTCCCTTTCTTGAACACGTTTGCCTCTTTCCAATCTTCCGGCGCTAAATCCATGGACAGTGAGGACAAAAAGATCATCGCCAAAGGCCCTGCGATCTCTTCCCTCACTCCCCATAGAATCCTTGGATAAATCCCATTAGGCCCCGGGGGACTTATCTATCTTCAACTTCCTCAGAATTCCTAGCACATCTTCTTTTCTAACATCAACCTCCTGTAGCCTACCTGCCTGTTTCACAACGTCGTTCTCTCCAACTAGGTCCCTCTCAGTTGTGAATACTGAAGAAAAGTATTCATTAAGGACCTCTCCTATCTCATTAGGCTCTGTGCACAAATTCTCTTTACAATCTTTGATCAGCCCTACCCTTTCTCTGGTCATTCTTTTGTTCTGTACATACGTGTAAAAAGCCTTGGAGTTTTCCTTGATCCTATCTGCCAAGGTTTTCTCATGCCCCCTTATTGCTCTCTGAAGCCCTTTCTTCAGCTCCTTCCTGGTTAATATGTATCCCTCTAGAGCCTTTTCCGTTCCTCTTTTCCTAAACCTTACATAAGCCTCCTTCTTCCTCTTAACCAGTCGTTCGACCTCTCTTGAGAACCATGGCACCGTCACTCAACCGCATCTTCTCTGCGTGAAAGGGACAAACATATCGAGCACATGCAATATGCATTCCTTAAACAATCTCCACATTTCTGCAGTGCTCTTCCTTGACAGCATCTGTTCCCAATTTATGTTACCGAGTTCTTGCCTAACTGAATTGTAATTACCCTTCCCCCAATTATAAACCTTACCCTGCTGTATGTACCTATCCTTATCCATGACTATCGTGAAAGAAACAGAGTTATGATCACTTCTATCAAAATGCTCTCCTACCAACAGGTCTAACACTTGGCCCGATTCATTGCCAAGCACCAAATCCAAAGTGGCCTCTCCTCATGTTGGTCTATCTACATACTGTGTCAAGAATCCTTCCTGGACGCACTGGACAAAATCTGCTCCACCTAAACTATTACAACTAAAGTGTTTCCGATCGATATTTGGAAAGTTGAAGTCACCCATGACTTCAACCCTGTGACTTCTGCACCTTTCCGGTATCTGCCTCTCAAACCGCTCCTCCACATCTCTGCAACAATTAAGGGGGCTATAAAAAAACCCAAACAAAGTGACTGCTCCTTTCTTGTTCCTGACCTCAACCCAAATTGACTCTGTAGACTTATCATTCTCGAACTACCTTTCAGTAGCTGCTATACTCGCCCTGACTAGCAGTGCCACTCTCCCACCTCTTTTTCCACCCTCCCTATTTCTTTTAAAGCATCTAAATCCCAGAACTTCCAACATCCATTCCTCTCCCTGAGTTACCCAAGTTTCTGTAATAGCCGCAACATCGTAGCGCCAAGTACTGACGCATGCTCTAAGTTCATCTGCTTTATTTCTGATACTTCTTGCATTGAAATATACACACCTCCAACCATCTTGGTGTCCGCAATTACGTTCCATCGACCGCATTTCTTTATGAACCAACTCACTCCCTGTTGTGTCTGTTGGAAGGCCAAATACTTCATTCTCTGAATTATAAATCCGGTTCCACAACCCCTGCCAAACTAGTTTAAGCCATCCCGTACAGCTCTAGCAAACCTCCCTCCCAGGATATTTGTGCCCTTCCTGTTCAGGTGCAACCCGTCCTTACTGTACAGGTCCCACCTTCCCCAGAATGTGCTCCAACTATCCACATAATGGAAGCCGTCCCTCCTGCACCAGCCCTGTAGCCACGTGTTTAGCTGCACTCTCTCCCTGTTTCTTCCTTTGTAATCACGTGGCACTGGTAGTAATCCAGAGATAACTACCCTGTTTGTCCTGGACTTCAGCTTCCAACCTAATTCCCTTTACTCATTTTTGACATTCTTAGTCATTTTTCTGCCTATGTCATTTGTACCGATGTGTACCATGACTGCTGGTTGCTCAAACTCCCCCTTAAGGATCTTGATGACACGATCCGAGACATCACGGACCCTGGCACCCAAGAGACAACATACCATCCTTTCATCTTGTTCACATCCACAGAACCACCTGTCTGTGGCTCTTACTATTGAATCCCCCACTACAATTGCTCTCCTATTCTCCCCCCTTCCCTTCTTTGCCACAGTGTCAGGCTCAGTGCCAAAGACCTGTCTGCTTTGGCCTTCCCTTGGTAGGTCGTCCCCCCGACAGTATTCAATACAGTATTGATGGGAACGGCCACAGGGGATCCCTGCACTGTCTGCCTCTTCCCTTTCCCTTTCCTGACAGTCACCCAGCTACCTTTTTCCTGTACCTTGAGTGTGACCACCTCCCTCTAACTCCTCTCTGAAGTGAGAATATGGTGGAGTAAATCACTCATAATAATGTTGCAAGTGAATAGAACACAGTTATGTCACAAACCACAATTTGTTTCTGTGTCCAGTTATCCAAGCTCTTATAAAACTTCTAAAATTGCTCTTATGAAGTACATTGAACAACCGTTATTTCATTTTCTCCTCTTCCACAAACTCAGGACAGGGAAATGAGGCCACAACTGAATCATTCCTGTTTCAGTACCGCAATAAGATGCTTTGGGGATTAATGTGACTGTATGCTCATTGCATGTGTGGAAATCTTTAAGCATGTGTCACACATTTGTTATGGATACCTCGGCACATTTGATTTATTCAATGTTATCTTTGATACTTTTAATTGAAGAAAAACGTCTGATTTACTCTTTATAAGCAAATCTTCAGCAATGGGTGGTCTTAATTAGTTGTGAGACAGAGAGGGAAAATTAAAACACAATCTGGTATGATGGATCATTCTCGAACTACCTTTCAGTAGCTGCTATACTCGCCCTGACTAGCAGTGCCACTCTCCCACCTCTTTTTCCACCCTCCCTATTTCTTTTAAAGCATCTAAATCCCAGAACTTCCAACATCCATTCCTCTCCCTGAGTTCGAGAATGATCCATCATATCAGATTCTGGTACAGGGTCCAACTTGTCTCGAAATGCAGTGGCATTTCGGAGGGCTGTTAAAAGTCAATCCAGGAACATTGTTTTATGGTTGATGTGAAATGCAGGCCATTCCTGGTAATGACAGTAGATGTACGAACCTTAAAGTCACTGGTGAGCCACGTGTGTTTTTACAACAATTGAAAATGGCTCCATGTTTGCCAGTGTTGAAATATCTCTTGGTCATCGTATTTTATGCCAAACTTGAAAGTGGTGGACCAACTGCTGCGAAAGCATTTGAGCTCATGTTCCAGACTATTATCCTCCACCTCCAGATCATTCCCACTAAAATAACACACATAGGGAACAAATAGTGCAGATACGATTTTGAAAAATCGTGAATGTCCAAATTATTTCAGCTCTTTGATACAATATTATAGATTGACAATGGAGATGGCATTGCTGATATTATTTTCATAAAGAAAGTGGCCTTGTTTAGAAAATTTCAGCCCCTTTTACTGAAGAGCGAGTGAAAGAGTGGATATAATATTGGTTAAAAAACTGAAAGCATGAATGATTGAGGTGAGTTAGCTACATGCCCCAAACATTTGTATCTTAACAGCTCGCTTTTTTATCATATCAAAGAAACTAATATAGATTGGAATAAAGAACATATCTTAAAAGAGGTAATAGTACCTGCAGATGCTGGAGAATCCGAAATAACAAGGAGTAGAGCTGGATGAACGCAGCAGGACAAGCAGCATCATAGGAGCAGGAAAGCTTGACGTTTCGGGCCTAGACCTTTCATCAGAAATGGGGGAGGGGAAGAGGATTCTGAAATAAATAGGGAGAGAGGGGGAGGCGGATAGAAGTTGGATAGAGGAGAAGATAGGTGGAGAAGAGACATAAAGGTCAAAGAGGCTGGGATGGAGCCAGTAAAGGTGAGTGTAGGTGGGGAGTTAGGGAGGAGATAGGTCAGCCCAGGGAGGATAGACAGGTCAAGGGGGCGGGATGAGGTTAGTAGGTAGGAGATGGGGGTGGGGCTTGAGGTGGAAGGAGGTGATAGGTTGGAGGAAGGATAGGTTAGGGAGTCGGGGATGAGCTTGGCTGGTTTTGGGGTGCGGTAGGGGGCGAAGAGATTTTGAAGCTTGTGAAATTCACATTGATATCATTGGGCTGCAGGGTTCCCAAGTTGAACATGAGCTGCTGTTCCTGCAGCCTTCGGGTGGCATTGTTGTGGCACTGCAGGAGGCCCAGGATGGACATGTCGTCTGCGGAATGGGAGGGGGAGTTGAAAATGGGTTGCGACTGGGAGGTGGAGTTGTTTATTGTGAAACGAGTGCAGGTGCTCCACAAAGCGGTCCCCAAGCTTCCACTTGGTTTCCCCGATGTAGAGGAGGCTACAACGGGTATAGCGGATGCAGTATACCACATTAGCAGATGTGCAGGTGAACATCTGCTTGCTGTCGAAAATCTTCTTGCGGCCTGGGATGATGGTGAGGGAGGAGGTGTGGGATTAAGTGTAGCACTTCCTGCGTTTGCAGGGAAAAGTGCCAGGTGTGGTGGGGCTGGAGGGGAGTGTGGAGCGGACAAGGGAGTCACGTAGAGAGTGGTCCCTCCGGAAAGCAGACAAGGGTGGGGAGGGAAAAATGTCTTTGGTGGTGGGGTCGGTTTGCAGATGGCGGAAGTGTCGGAGGAGGATGAGTTGGATCCGGAGGTTGGTGGGGTGTTACGTGAGGACGAGGGGGATTCTTTTTTGTTGTTATTGCGGGGACGGGGTGTGAGGGATGAGTTGCGGGAAATTGCGGGAGAAACGGTCGAAGGCGTTCTCGACTACCGGGGCGGGGTGGAGAGGAGGGAAGTTGCGGTCCAACTCACATGTCCTCATTCTTCGATGTGGGGCAGGTGTAGATTTCGAATTGTATTTCGTGGTGCAGATTCGTTGGGCTGAAGGCCCTCTCCTCGGCTGTCTGATTCTATGATTCTGTGCTCGAACACGCATAAACCACAGCCTGCAGCCTAAATCGATTAAAAATTCTCTGTTCCACTCAGAGGGCAGCTTCAGCATCATGTCGAGAATCTCCACTGCCTCATGCTCCGAGCTCAAAGACCGGAAACAAAATGAAGAGCTGCGCTGGGATGCAGTAGGAGACAAAACTTACACTGCTTGCTGACTGGCCACCAAGAGTTCACCTGTTAAATCAGTAAGAATTGATTTACATCCGAAATGTTCAAAAACTAGGGGAAGTATCTACGAGTACTGACTTGCACGAGGAGGTGGACGAACCATTGACTGAGCAGAACAGGATTAAAGAATCTCCCTGTTGCAACACCATGTGTCAATAGAAAGGCAACCAAGTGTTCTCCGAGAAGTCACCCAAACGGACGAATTAGGAACAAAAGCGGGCCACTCAGAGCTTCGAGTCTACCAGCCCCCAACTCAATAAGATCATGAACAACAGAAATTGCTGGAAAAGTTCAGCAGGTCTGGTAATATCTGTGGAGAACATACGACATAGAACAGCACAGGAACAGGCTCTTCGGCCCATGGTGTTGTGCTGACCATGACGCCAAATTTAACTAATCCCCTCTGCATGCCCTTGGTGCATAATCCTCCATGGAGCGCAAAGCATATGGACCGAGGGAACTTCAGTTCTGAGCAAATATATTAACTTTGATTTCTCTCCGTAGATGCTGCCACACCTGCTGCGATGTTTTGTCAGCAATTCCTGGGTTTTATTTTTTCGATTCACAGCATTCGCAGTTCTTTCAGTTCTTATTCAATAAGATTATAGTTTATTCTCAATTCTGCGTTCCTTTATATCCCTTGATCACCTTTCACTCCCTCAATCATCAAGAATCTGTCATTGTCTTTTCTAAAAGGAAATTCCAAAGACTCGCAACTCGGCATGAGGAAAATAAATGTTTCCTCATCCGTTTGAAATGGGCACCCACTTTTTTCTAAATAACAAACCCATATTCCTTGAGTATGTACTGTAGATTCGCATCTTGGATGTGAATGTAAAAGAGATCATTAGTAAATTTGCAGGTAACTCGAAATTTGTTGGTGTTGTTGATAGCGAAGAAGATCATCTCAGGCGACAGCATGTTATTGATCATCTGTGAAATTGAACATCTGTTGATTTCTGAAGAATGGTCCCGACCCAAAACGTCAATTTTCCTACTCCTCTGATGTTGCCTGGTCTGTTGAGTTGCTCCAGCTCCACACTGTGTTATCTCTAGTGGTACCACAGTGCTGTGGCTCTGGAGTCACATGTCGGAAAGAGCAGGCCGATATGAACCACAGTACTGCTAGCATGGAGTCACACATATAGGTACAGTAGGTCAGGGGAAACTACAATCAGGGTCACATGAATTGCGAGAGCAGATCTCTGTCAACCACAGAGCTGTGGCTCTGGAGTGACAAGTCAACCCAGGCCAGGTAGATGGTAAGTATAATGCTGTGGAGCAGGTTGCATGGAGACACAAGTACAGGCAGAGTAGGTCAGTGTAACTACAATGCTGTGGGGCTGGAGTCGATTGCAGAGACAGAGCAGGTCCGTTGCCACCACAGTACTGCGGAACTTGGAATCACACGTCGACCCATACCAGGTTAATGGCCATCTGAGTGCTACGCGTCTGGAGTCATCTGTAGAGACAGAGCAGATCAGTGATAACCACAGTGCTACAGGCCTGGCGACACATGTAAAGGCAGAGCAGGTCATCGGCAACCATAGTGCTGTGGGTCTCGAGTCACTTGCAGAGTCAGAACAGGTCTGTTGCCACCACAGTGCTCGTATAGAAACAGACCAGGTTAATGGTAACTAGACTGCTGTGCGTCTGGAGTCACATGTAGAGACAAAGCAGGCCAACCGTAACCATAGTGCAGCAGGTCAGTGATAAACGCAACGTTCTGTGGCTGGACTCGCAAGTAGATGCAGTGCAGATTTCTGATAACGACAGTGCAGTTGACCAAGAGTTACATAAAGAAACAAATCATGTCCGTGGCAAACACAGAGCTGCGGGGTTGGAGTAAAATGTATAGACACAGCAAGTCCGCGATAACCGCAGTACTTTATGTCTGGAGTCACTATGTAGAGACAGAAAAAAGTCAGTGGGTAACCACTATGCTGTTGGTCTGCAGGCACATATAGGGACAGAGCAAGTCAGTTGTAATCAAAGCGCTGTGTGTCTTGCTTCACAAGCATTGACAGAGCAGGCCAGCCACCCCTCAGCCAGCGACCCTCCTGGGAAAATAGCCCCAGCCTATTCAGACCCATATTTCAGTTCGAACACTTCCACTCTCGCAACATCCTTATAATCTTTGCTGGTACCCATAATGAGTATGGAGTTACATGCAGAGACAGAGAAGACCACTGGTAACTACAGTATTGTGAGCCTGCAGGCATGTGTAGAGACACAGCAGGTTAGTGCTAAGCTCAATGCTGACCGTCTGGAGTCACACGTGGGGACAGCGCAAATCAGTGACAACCACAGTGCTGTGGGCTGGAGTCACATGTAGAGACGCAGTATGTCGATGGTAATCACAATGCTCTGGGCCTGTACACATGTAGAGACAGGGCAGGTCAGTGATAGCCACGGTGCTGTTGGTCTGGAGTTACATGTAGACCCAGAGCAGGTCAGTCGTAACCACATTGTTGTGGGTCGGTCGAAACTTATGGAGACAGAACAGGTGGGTAATAACCACAGTGCTGTGGGCCTGGAGTCTCATGCAAACAGATTTCCTTCCCTCAAGGTTATTTGGAGAACCAGCGGGAGTTTTGCATAACGATCCACAGCTGGTCAACATTAGGCCACAATTCACTCCAGAATTTTACTGAATTCAAATTTCTCCATTGGAATCGATTCAATTCCAAACTACATCCTCAGAGGATTTTAGCCTAGGGTCTAGATTAAACACCTTCGCACTGTTTGTTCATCTGCACCACCACATCATCCATGTTACAAATTTGTCAATCACTTACTGGGTAGCGATAGTGGGACAATACCACAGATTATGCAGGGGAGGGGATGAAATAAAACAGGATTAGAGGGGGAATTATGCAGAAAGTAATCAAGGCAGCTCAGAGAATGCTTGCTTCTTATCTAGAGGGCTGAATTGAGAGGATGCAGAGGTTATGCTGCGATTATACAACACCCTGTTTAGATCCCACTTACAGTACTATGAGCAGATCTGAGAACCAGTACTTAGCAAGAGATGTTGGCCTTGGACCAAGTAAAATGTGGGTTTAAAGGAATGACGCTAGACATCAGGGGTTGCTTTATGTGGAGGGGTTACACAAATGAGTCCTGTTTCCTCCAGAATTTAGAACGTTAAAAAGTTACCAGATTGACGTTTTCAAGATATGTACATGAAAATACAGTGCATCTAAAGATACTATGTAACAATATCATAGAATCAATGCAGTTTGGAAGCAGGCCAATCGAATCCATGTGATCATCTGAAGACTTTCACAACTTGATCACACCCCCTCCCTACACCATTACCATATATTTCCCATAGATAATCCACCTAACCTGCACATCTCTGGCCACTATGGACAATTTAGCTAGCCAATCCACTTAATTTGCACATCTTTGGACTGTGGGAGGAAACTAGAGCAAGCAGAGGAAAATCCACTCAGGAGAACGTGCAAACTCCATGACGATAGTTGCACAATCGTGGAATCGAGTTCATGTCACTGGTGCTGTGAAGCAGTAGTGGTAACCACTGAGTGAATGCCACTCAGTGAAAGAACTGGAGATGAGGTAATGATTCCTGAGTTGAATATTACATGATATAATATAATATGATATACAACATAATATAATGTAATATATTCCTCCTGGAATATTGAATGCAGGTTTGGTCTCCCTATCTCAGGAATGATGTTCATGGAGTCAATGCATCAAATGTTTACCAGACTGATTTCTGGGCTGGCAGGACTGATGTATGGTCAGAGATGTGTTCTGTTTCGATTATCTTCACTGGGGTTTAGATGCATGGGGGACGCAGTTGTTGTTCTCAGAAAATTAGGCCACAGATCAACTATGATCTCATTGAGTGGTGGAACAGGCTCGAGGAGCTGAACGACTTGAATCTATAAAATTCGAACAAGACTGCACAGGGAAAAAGCAGGAAAGATATTCCTGATGACCGGAGGAGCTCATAACGAAAGAGTTGACAGTCTAAGGGATACGGGATAGGACATTTAGGACACAAGCAAGGGAAATTTCTTTACCCAGAGGGTGGAGAGCCTATGGAATTATCTGCCAATGAAAACTGTTGACGCCAAAACGTTGAATTTTATGAAGGAGTTAGAAATGTTTTTTGGCCCAATAGATCAAAAGGTAGGAGGAGAAAACAGGAATAGGACACTGAGTTGAATGATTAGCCAAGATTATATTGAATGGTGTAGAAGTCTTGAAGGTTTGAATGACCTATTCCTGTTCATCGTCTCTATGTTTCTCTGTGAAACAGACAGTGTTATGATTCACTCTTGAACGCTTCGTTCCAACCAGACAGAATGGCGATTAGCAGTTAACCTGTTCCGTAAACCAGGTAAATCTTTGACAAGATGAGACCACAGCCTGAAGTAACCTGCTGCAGCTCAGGTGAATATTTCAATTTTTTTAAGAAATTCTTTCATGGCCTGTGGGCGTCGCTGACTCGGTGCATGATTCAGTGTCAGCCCATAATTGAACAAAGAGTCACCATATCACTGTGGATATGCAGTCCCGTGGATGCCAGACAGGGTTGGGACGCAGAATTCCTTCCCAAAACGATATGAGTAAATTGGAATGATTTTGTAGCAATCGAAAATGCTTATAATTGGGCCTGCTGTCATTTCATAATTCCAGAATTACATAGCAGAGAATCGTAGGATTTTACAGCACAGGATGAGGCCATTCAATCCATTGTAACTGTACCTGCTCCCGAAAGAGATGCCCAACTAGTCCCATTCTCCAGCCCCATCTTCATTACCCCCTCAATTCATCCCTTTGAAATATATACCAGGTTTCTTTTGAAAGCTCGTCTGGAATCTGTCTCCACCACTCTCTCAGACAGCGCATTCTAAATCCTAAACAATTTTGTCAGAAAGAAATTTCTCCTCGTCTCATTCCCACCTCTCTTGCTGAAAATCTTGAAAGTGAGACCCTCCAGTTACTGACATACCAACAAGTGGAAATAAAATATCCTTCTTTATCCTGTCAAAATTGTTCATAATTTTGAACGCCTTAATTAGTTCACCACTGAATCTTCTTTGGTCCAGGGAGAATAAGCCCGATTTCTCTGATTTTTCCTTGTATCTAAAATTCTTCTCTATTTTGGTGGTACATCTCCTTGCATACTCTCAAGGGCTTTATGATCCTGCCTTCTACAGGACTGGAAACAGCACGCGTCCTTATATCAAAACGTAGGAAGACAAACATAACACAACTACAGTTAGCTTAACGTTTGTCACTGGGAACATGTTAGAATTTATTATAATGGACGTACAGGCAAAACATTCATAAATACATTTTATGATCAAGCACACTCGGCATACATTTATATTAGATTTATTGGTACTGCCACATGTACTGAGATGCCATGAAAAGTGCTATACAGGCAGGTTATACCATCAGAGTACATCTGGATAATAGAACATTGTGAAGAATACAATGCTACAGCTTCAGAGAAGGTGCAGAGAGACATTAAGATTAGAGTTTGAGTGGTCGTTCAGAAGTCTGGTGTCAGCGGGGAAGAAGTTGTTCTTGAATCTATTGGCACATGAATTCTAACATTTGAATCTTCTGCCCGCCAGAAGAGGATTTTTGAGAGCATAACCGGGGTAGAAGGCATCTTTAATGATGTTGCCTGTTTTCTCCAGACAGAGGGAAGTATAAATGGCGTAAATGGATGGATGTCCAATGTGCATGATGAAGTGCAGTGTTCACTACGATTCCTTATGGACTCTTGATGTCTTGAACAAAACAGTTACCATACCAAGCTTTGATCCACACAGATAGGATACTTTCAATGGTGCATCTATAAAAATTGATAAGAATCGTTATGGAGATAAGAATTTATCGTAGTCTACTGGGGAAGTAACGACATTGTTGTGCTTCCTTTACCGTGGCATCGACGTTGGAGGATCAGGGCAGATTGTTAGTGATTGCTACTCCTGGTAACACTCCCGGCTTTCTGCACCTTAGCACCATTAATCTGACAGAGTCAAGTCCTCCAATCCACTGGAAGATCATCCCTAACAATTTTTGCAAGAATTCTTTCAAGAATTAACGAGCAGGATGGATAAAGGGGAAGTAATAGGTGCAAAATATTTAGATCTTCAGAATTTTTTTTGATAAGGCACCACAGATGAGGCTATTCAACAAGATAACAGCCCACCGTCATAAAAGCAGAAATTGCTCAAAAAGCTCACCAGATTAGGCAGCATCTGTGGAGAGAAATCAGTGTGAACGTTTCGGTTCGAGTGACTCTTCCTCATGACTGATGGCAGCTAGGAAAATGTCGGTTTATTTGCAAAAGCCGTCTGGGAAAATAATGTAGACTGCTTGGTGCACAACAAGGTACAATGGCAAGTTGGGGTGACACTGACTGGATCTTGTTCGTTTCTTTGCAAGTAGGCCAACATTTGTTACCCACGCACCATCCTCCCAGTAATTGCCCAGATTGGCCAGTTGAGAGTCGACTCCTGCTATAGGACTGGAGTCACGTGTGATCTAGACTGGGTGTGGACAGCAGAATTCCCTCACTGAAGTGAGCCAGTTGGATTCTGTGAAAAGAAAAAAACAGTCACACGGTGGACAGATTAGACCAGCTTTTAATTCCATTTTTACTGAATTTCAATTTGACAATTTATCAGCCTCGATCGAATAAGATCACTGGATCCAATAACATTAGCCCTATACATCCCCAATGAGAGAGCCGTTATCACTCATTGGGTAAATACTGTGCACACACAAAACCGAGCAGGGAGTGGGGTTATTGTTGTCGCTGTTTTTGCTCGGGGTGACCCCAGTGCCAGCCAAAAAAACGGCAGATCTCCGAGGGTGAGAGGGGCTGTCACCGGTGATAACGTTTTGCGATGTTTAAACAGCGAGATACAATGCTGCAGCAGAAACTCTTCGGCCCATTTTTTTTCATCCAAAAACACAATAATAACGTTAACAGGCCCATTTTCCCATTTGACCCACAGCTGTCAATGTTAGGACATTTTGAGTGGCTCCTCCAAGCACTTTGCATAGTTTCTGATGTTCCAATTTTCAAGTACCCACCACTTCCCCGCCGCCCCCCACCCCCAGACAGTGCATTACAGACTCCCCACTACCCTCTGGACGAAGAGACAACAAGGTGTCGAGCTGGATGAGCACTGCAGGCCAAATAGCATCAGAGAAGCAAGAAGGCTGACGTTTCGGGTCTAGACCCTTCTTCAGAAGGGTCTTCATTTTCGAAGAAGGGTTTCAACCAGAAACGTCAGATTTCCTGCTCCTCTGATGCTGCTTGGCCTGCTGTGCTCATCCAGCTCTACAACCTGTTAGCACAGATTCCCCAGCATCGGCAGTTCTTACTAACCCTCTGGGTGAAATCGTTTTTTCCTGAACTCCACTCTGAACCTCCTCCCTTTTCGTTTAAAATCATGCCACTTTGTTATCGATCCTTTGATTAAGGAGAACAGTTACTTTCTATCCATTCTGTCCGTGCCCCTTACACTGTTATACAACTCTATCTTGTACCTTCTCTGCTCCAGAGAAAACAGCCCAGGCTTATCCAGCCCCTTTTAATCGCTGAACTTCTCCATCCCAGTGAATCTCCTTTGCTATCCTCCCTCTGCAGTACAGTCACATCCTTCCTATAACGGGGGTCCAGAATAACCTAAAATCCCCATCTGATACTTGAATCCACAACCCCTGCACCGGGGGTGTGGGTCATTACTTTACCGATCAAGGCACTAGAGCTAACTCAATTGGGCATACAATTTCCATGGTGGTGAGACATGGCCTGTTCTCTGTTCACGTAATGTCACCTCAACGAGTCGAGAGGTCGGGGGAGGGCAGCAGGTGCTCATCTTTGCCAAGAATTTGGTAGATTATTAACTGCAGAGGTGTCACCGAGTCCGCTGAACAGAGCTCTTGTGTTACAGTGATCTCACTGGGACTCTGGGGAGCTCTGTTCTTGGCCTTGGCAAAGCTGGGGTTGGGGAATGCCATCACCGGCACCAGAAGACTGAACGTGAGGTGCCGAGACACAGATGGGTGCGTTCACCAGGAACTGATGTGGAAAGACATTCACAGAGGGATGGCAGCATTTACCATTTCCAGACAGTCCTGCAGCTGACTTAGATGCTGCTGGATTTGGAGGTGAGCATCAGATCGCGAAATGGAAACAAACAGAGATGTTGAGACAAGCAGAGGGAGGCTAAGTGGTAGAGAGAATGAGAGTGAGTAAAAGGTTGAGTGAGAAATGAGGGAGTGAGAGAGAAGTGAAATTGAGATTGAGAGAGGAATGGGGGAGAAGAAAAGGTATAGTGATATATTTCACTTACCCTTCATTTCTATTCATTCACAGGACATGGCAGGCACTTGTTGGGCCAGCATTTATTGCCCGGCCCTATTTCCCTTGCAAAGATGATGGTAAGATGCCTTCTTGAACTGCTGCAGTCCATGTGGTGTAGGTAGCTCCACAATGCGATTTGAGAGGGAATTTCAAGTTTTCGGCACAGTGACACAGAAAGAATGGTGATGCATTTCCAAGTCAGCATGGCAAGCAGGTTGGAGAGGAACTTGCAGGGGATAGTGTTCCCGTGTATCTGCTGCCCTTGCCTGTCTAGATGGAAATGGTCGTGAGATTGGAGGATGTTGTCTAAGGATATTTGGTAAACTTTTGCAGGGTATCTTGTAGGTGGCCCTGCTTTTCCTGAGCGTTTGTGGTAGATGTTTGTGGATGTTTTGCCACTCAAAGGGGGATTGCTTTTTACTGGATCGAGTCGAAATTCTTGTCTGTTTTGGAGCCGAACAAATCCAGGCCAGTGGGAAGTTTTCCCTCTCACTCCTCAGTTGTGTCTTGTCGATGTCAGACTGGATTTGGTGGGGGGGGGGGCGGGGGCAGGTGTCAGGAGGTGTGTTAGTCGCTTTTCCTAGCCTCTGAATTGCTATTTAGCCACAGTTTTGATATGGCTGGTCCATTTTAGTTCTGGTTCAATGATAAATCCTAGGATGCTGATTGTGGGGTCAATTAAATTATGGTAAGGCCATTGGACAACAAGGGGGCGACGATTACTGAAAGAGTGAGCAGAAGGCCAACTCGGGAGTTTGTCGGAGAGGAATAGTCATTGAAGTGTAAAGGGGAATCTAAAAAGTAATAGGGTTGATGGAAAGAGGATTGAGAGTTGGAGAAGTGAATTGCCCCAGCAGTGAGCTTTCCTGTTGTCGTTTTAAGGAATGATGCTGAAGGGTCACAGCCTGGGATGGAGTTGCTCCATACTCTGTGTCGTCCAAGACAATGCCAACCCACACACTACCCCATCCGGTCTCCTGCCTGATGCCAGAAGAGGTGAACTCTCTGATCGGGATTTATTATGCAGCACGACAGTGTCCCAGCCTACGACAGTGGGCAAGTCCAATTCTGGCATTTATGCGATGGAATAGGCCCCATGACCTCTAAACTACACCAATCCCCTATACGGCTCATCCCCCTGGTTCCAGGATAAAGAGAAACTGCATTGATCACTCGCCTGTGTCTAATGTCTCTTGCATTTCATGCTGTAGCCATGATTATACAGATGGAGTGTTCGCATTCTGTCCCTGCAGGCAGGACAGGTTAGGGAAGGAGGGGAATTTGCGGGGTGTATGTAGGCTTCAGGAAGGACCCTCTCTCTCTCTCTCTCTCTCTTTGGTGCTCACACTGAACACACAGGCCATACTGAAGACATTAACACCGCACTGAACATGCAGACCCCACACTGAGCACACTGACCGCACAATGAACACACAGAGCCCATAGTGAACACATTGACCGGACAGTAAACACATAGACACTGAATGCACAGACACCACAAATAATAATCGGCCCTTCTGTGTGTCTGTATGCATGATCTATATGCGTGTATCTCTGTAAATTTCTGTGTACCCATTTCTGTGCGCCTGTAAGGATATATGTGTCCCTGCATGTCTGAATGCGTGTTTTTTTTTTTTGTATGTGTGTGTGCATGTTTCTGTCTGTGTGTTTCTGTGTCTGCTCCTATGTGTCGATCTGTGTTTCTTCGTATTTGTTTCTGTGTGCCTCCACACGTGATGTGGCGATGCAGGTGTTGGACCGGGGGGGGGGGTGGGGGGACAAAATCAGAGGTCACACAACGGCAGATTATAGTACA
This sequence comes from Ginglymostoma cirratum, assembly GCA_024137785.1. Classification (NCBI taxonomy): domain Eukaryota; kingdom Metazoa; phylum Chordata; class Chondrichthyes; order Orectolobiformes; family Ginglymostomatidae; genus Ginglymostoma; species Ginglymostoma cirratum. The sequence continues at coordinate 3,069,393 of JAHRHZ010000137.1, forward strand.
AAAGGTTTATTTAAAATCACAAACTTTCATACCGCTGCTCCTTCATCAGATGAAGTCGTTTCAGATTTTGTGTTTGTGTATTCGTGCGTATATCTATGCATGAACAAGCGGGTCAATCTCTATCTATCTATCTATCCATCTATCTATTTATCTATCTCTAAATCCATTGCATTGTCTTTCCTCGCTGTAATAAAAATTACACAATGCCACTCTCTGTATATCTCCCCACGTCACCGCGCAAGCACCAGATTATTTTTTGAGAAGAAATCAAACCATGTGAGACATTCAGTTTTCACAGTTGTTTCGTTCTTCAAAATATGTCTTTGTAATGCCTTAAAATTATTTGTGTTGAATTCCTGAAAGGGTTGGTCTTCCACTTCATTTCCACGTAAAACAATTGAAACCTAAACTAAACGCAAGAACTTTCCAGCTTCAAAATGTGGACTTGGTTCTTATAGTGGTTAGTATCCCTGTCTGTAAGGTGGGAGTCTCGGGTTCAATTCAGTGTGCAGGCGAGTGAATTGATTTCATTTAAAGAACAAAACATGACTTTGGAAGTAAATTTCCAATTTGGAAATCTGTTGGTTTGACGGAAGACTAGTCGTGTCCTAAATGATTGCACATCGGCAACAGACGCAGTGAGTTTTTGTTTGCCCCATAGATCCCAGCATAAAACAGTCCCCTGAGAGCAAGGACCCATCACACCAACTTCGAGAGGATGTATCCATGAGCAAACGCACACCGACGGGGCTATTTCAGAATTCCTGTAAAACCAATGAACTGGTTACTTGAATCCAGGACCATTTGCTGAGAAAAGATATTTCAAAACCAGCCATATGCGAGTTAATGAAAAGCAATGGGATATAATTCATTCATAATTTGACAGGGGTCTTTGTAACCTCTGGCAAAATTGTCTTTGGTTTTGTTTACATTTGAATGGCAACTGTTCAGCATCCTGTCATTTACATCCTCAACTTTTGCTTCTTTGTTTCTCCCATTTGTATTGCAATATTGAAGATACTGTTACAAACACCATCCTGTAAAATTAAATGTATTATCGTAATCCATCAGACGTACAAGGAATAACAGAGAGCTGAGTGTGGAGTCAATGTCACTCTCATGTACAATGCGAGAGATGGTGAAATAAACTCTACAATTTACGTCAGTAGATAGTAGGATTCAGAGACAAAGTGAATCCCACTGTCAATGCACGTCCAGAAACAGAGTGAATCCCATACACCTAGACAGTCATGAGTCTGACAGTGAGAGGTGGAGAGGAAATGAATGGTTCTTGGTCAAATATAGACACTGGATAATACAGAAGGAATTCCATACTCTTTTACACCGTCAGAGATTGACACAAATATGGGCACTATTTAATTCACTTATCAAACACGGGACTCTTTGCACTCGCGTAAACGAATAATCATTGAATTAACGTCTGAATCACTAGTTTTATTGGATAAAACTAATCAAACATCAAAGAGAAACCTGCTATCAAACGATATTTTAACTGATGTTATTTTCTGAAGAAGGGTCTAGGCCCGAAACGTCAGCTTTCCTGCTCCTCCGATGCTGCTTGGCCTGTTGTGTTCATCCAGCTCTACAACATATGATGCTGTTGCGCAAAGCAGAAGCCATGCATACAGAGAATTAAACAACTTCAAATCTTGTAAATACTTAACAGTAGCACCAATTACAGTACGGATAGTATAATATATTTTCCTGACAATTCGTACTGTCCTATGCGTTTTCTCTGAAAGGCGCTCTGTTGTTTCGTACTGCAGGTAATATCTCGAAGTTAAACTACAAAATGTTCCATTACTAGTGCATTAATTTTATACTTTCGAGGGATGCCGAAGTTGTTTAATTTTCGTTGCCATTGAGCAAAGGAATTACAACATGCATGAGAATTCCCAGTTGATAAATTACACTGAGTGTTGAGATTTAATTGGAGGCTGAACACACTCGAGTCTGAGCAGGTCTGAACAATTTTAAAAATATGCTCATAATTGGAAACATTCCCATCAGCAACTTCAGTTCAATATCTACCGATTGGTGTTGTCCCAGAGTTGGCCTTCACAATACACGTCCGTTTCTGTTAAATAAACTTCCCACGATCAGGGAACATGTCATTGCATTTCGACTTTCTCTGCAATGTTACTGTTTCTTTTCGCCTACTAAATTCAATTAAACAAATCACATGACGTACTCGATACGTTTTATTCTATCTAGCATTTTTACAGATAATTCACCTGACTTAACTTCCTCTCGATCGGATAAGAACGACTAAACCTTGCTTTGAGGGGCTCTCCTATCAATGGTAACCACACCAATATTTTATCCCCAAGGGCAAACGATTTCTTTCTGCTTCTTGCTTCATTATTTGCTGTGCCACCTTCAGACGTTGTCTAGCTAATTCACCCATTCTGTTTAATATTTCTTTCACCTTAGATACTTAATTGAATTATGAGATCTCTGTCTTCGGACCTATCAACTTTTACCTACTTGATTTTAAAGGCATTGTACAGCATCGGCAGTACATCTCTGCTCTTGCACTTCTTCAGCCCTCTTGAAATGAAGCTGATGTGGCATTTGCGTACCCAACCGCCAACCTAACATGCATGTTAACTTTATAGGTATCCTGAAAGTGGACGTTCAAGCCTTGAGGTGATTTTCCACAGATCGCTGAAAGTAGCAGGATGGATGAATAGGGTTGTATGTGATCGGGATCCTTGCCTGCATCAATCATAGGATATATTATAAACATAACGAGTTAATTTGAAGCTGTTCAGGACTTTGTTTGGGCCATGGCTAAAGTACTTGTACGCTTCTGCTCATCACACAATTAGATAGAGATTACTGGGCGGGAGGAGTTTGCAGCAGAGAAATACCAGGATGTCTCCTGCGATTTAACAGTGTAGCTCTGAAGACAGACTGGATAAGATATTTTTCCCCCTTTGGAAGGGAGAAAATTGAGAAGACACAAGGGTAATGCCCGAAATGTCAACGTCTCCTTTCCTCCAGATGCTACCTGTCTTGCTGTATTCTTCCAGTCTCCTGTTTGTCTAAGATTGAGAAGAGACCTGATAGAGGTGCATAAGATTACGAGCAGCTTTGACAGGGTGAGCAGAAAACAGCTATTCCCCCGATTGAAAGATTATTAACAAGAAGGCAAAACGTGACTTTGAACAACAGAAGGATTAGAGGGGATTTAAGGCAAAACCTTTTTCATCCAGAGGGTCATGGGGATTCTGGAATACAGTGCCTGGAAGGGTAGTTGAAGCGGAAAACGTTGTAACATTTTTAAAAAATACTTGGATGAGCGCTTGAATTGACATGACATTCGAGGCTATGGGGTTAGTGGGGGTTAGAGGGACTTGGGTAGATTTACAGTAGATTTTGTCGTTACAGACTTGTTGAAACAATGGTCTCATGCATACTGTGCGCTTCTATGACTCTCTGAAACTCTGTCTCTATTTACAGTTGTATCGCCGTTACTGTCGATAACTCAGAACTTACTATGTCAATCTCACTCTCACTGAGTCGTTATATAATACTATGCCTACCCACTTGCAGTCTCTGTCTATAATTTTCTATTCTTCATTCTTCTGCTGTATGTTTATTTCTCTCTACCCTTCCTTTCTGCTTTTCTGTCTGTCTCTATCTCTATTTCCGAATCTCCTTGCATCTGTCTCTTCGACTATCACTTCCCTTTGTCTGCCTCCTTGTCTACCTATTTCTCATTTTCTCTTCACCTTTATCTATGCTCCCTTTCCTCACTCTCTGTTTCTTTCTCTCTGTTCCTATCCCCTCACCCTCTCCAACCCCACCACTCTCCCAGGCAGAACATTTAAAATCCTAACAACACTCTGAGTAAAGAAATTTATGCTGATCTTACATCTAGCTCACTGAGTGACAAACTTGAATTTGTGGCCCGCTAGTTACTGATGTAACAACTAATGGAAACAGAATATCCTCCCTTACTTTGTAAAAATTGTTCATAATTTTGAAGACCTCAACACGGTCACCTCTTAATCTTTTATGCTCCAAGGTATCTAAAATCCCTCTTTCCTGATACCATTATACTAAACTTTCGATCCACTCTTTCCTGGAAATTAACATCCTTCTTTAAATAAGGTGCCCAGAGTTGAACACGATACGTGAACCTCGTGTGGCCAATGACTTATAGAGGTATAGCATCGCTTTTAATTTGTAAATTTTAAACCAATGAATCATAATCATAATCACACTACAGGCAATTTAGCATGACCAATTCACCTAGCCTGCATATCTTTGGACTGTGGGAGGAAACTGGAGCACCCAGAGGAAACCCACGCAGACACGGGGAGGATGCGCAAACCCCACACAGACAGTCGCCCCAGGGTGGAATTGAATTCGGGTCATTGGCGCCGTGAGGCAGCATTGCTGACCACTGAGCCATCGTGCATGATAGGACAGCGGATTCACCAAAGGCCCCAGTGGGAATTTCTGCATACATTTGGCTATGGACCAGGTAAATACAGACAATGTTACAGAGGGTTTAGAGTGGGGATGGCTGGGAATTCGTACAGACTGGAATGGTTCATTGAGGAAGCAAACAGTATGAATCGGGCAGAGGTATTTGATAGGAAGAAAGATGCAAAAGAATGTTAACCCTTGAAAGTCATTCAGTCTTCCAAAGATGATTATGAGTATAACAGGTCTGATAATGAGACGGTGTTCATCAGCTCATAGCTGCAGGTCATGATTATCACATTCACAAACGATGCAAAATTGAAGCAAATAAATCCTGACGGCATTTAATTTGTCGGCAGTCAGTGCCTTCAATCAGACATTGAACCATAAATAAGATCAGTCAGAGAGGAAGAAATGTAATTGTGAAAAACATTTAAGGAAGTAGAATCAATCGTATGCAGAGAGACTTAAATAGAGAGATGGGAGGAAATCAACAATTATAGGGAAAAAGTAAATCTGGGATTTGAAAGTAAGAGATTGAAAACAGTTTGTGCGAAGTTCAGACTTATGATTGCAATGGGGCGGGGGCTGTGGTCATGGAGGTATCTGAACATAGCGATGAGATTCATTATTCGGTTGAGATACTATATCCATCACTGAACACAGAGGCGAAAATGTAAAAGCACTTGTTTTGAGTTTGAGTTTGAGTTTGAGGGCGACCAATCAGTTTCGGATGAGCTCCAGCTGACGGGATCTGGTGTCTTTAGAGTCGGCAGGAGAGCACTGGACTCGGGTGAGTGTGGATTTAGCAAAGACACAGATAACGTTTCAAACTGTGGTCTGTTCAGAGAGAACAGAAGATGGACACTATCTAGGAGGTGATTGGAGGTAAAATTGTTTCAGTTTATGATCTGGACTTAGGGCTCAGTCCATTTTCAGTAGGAATGGTGAGATTGTTACAGTCCTGGTCAGGCTCGTACTCTGAGCTGGAAAGATGTTATCGTCAGTGGATAGTGAGAAGACTGTGCGCTAGACACTGGAGGCCTTTGCTTCGGGCTTCCAAAAATCTGACGAAGAATTGCAGCAGCACAGTGAGACATGGATTGCTGATCTAACATCTGGAGACTGAGATTTACAGGGCAGAAAGTCCAGAGACTGTGCGTGAGAGGACATGGCAAGCACAGTTACAGTTATTATTGATCAATGCATTTCATTTCCCAGACACTTGCCAAGAACACTAACTGCAGAACAAGGGGGCTGTAAATGACAAGCGTTTTCTTGTAGCAAAGTGTTCTTTCCAGCATCCATCATTGACAGGAAACTTTTGCTTGGGACGCCAAGAATAGTCAGAACGTGGTAGTGAAAATGTTGCAGAATCTGAACCACACAATAGAGCCACGATTATAAGTTCATTCATTTATGATTCTCATAAATGTGGTTCAGCTTATAGGAAGACCATTTTCCAATGTTGTAACATTAGGAAGTGTTGTTCCCAGATTCTGATCCATTCCTGTAACAAGCTCCAAGAGAGCATCGCCCTCTGTTATGAGCTGTAGGTTCCTGTCAGTTTAGGAAGTGATACAACACTCTCTCTGACACAGTGAAAGAACACATTAGGAGATAACAAGCATGGGGCTGGATGAACACAGCAGGTCAAGCAGGATCATAGGAGCAGGAAAACTTGACGTTTCGGGCCTAAACCCTTCATCAGAAATGTGTTCATCCAGCCCCATGCTTGTTATCTCGGATTCTCCAGCATCTGCAGTACCTTTTATCTCTGATACAACATTAGGAGGTAGGTCCTTATTAAGAAATACAGGGAACATCTTGGTGATCTAATGAGATCTCTGGGTCCGCTAATTATCATCATGTCAGGAGAGCAGCTTCAGTTTTCACTCAGCGACATTGAAAAAAAATTAAAAAACACTTCTGCCTCAACATCTGTTAAAATACATCAGAAATTTCCTGAAAATGTGGGACCAAGTTGTTGAGTTGCAATGAAGTACAATCAACCAGAGAGGTCACCAAGTGATCGCCCAATCGATGCTTTTCCTTAGATGCTTGCAGCCCATCCACATCAAGGGGTGTTTGCTGCCGAAAGATGAACCACTAACATTAGTGATATTTTCGCACACATCCCAGATATGGTAGATGTTTAAGATTACTGCATTAGCACGAGACCCCAGGGTGAAGCATTGAGCTCAATGCTCAGCAGTAGCGTCCATAGGTTAATTGATTGAAGAATTATTGGGCGCCAATATAACAGTTTGCGATAACAAGGTGTGGAGCTGGATGAACACAGCAGGCCAAGCAGCATCAGAGGAGCATGAAGGCTGATGTTTCGGGCCTAGACCCTTCAACTGCTCGACCACGTCCTGAAGCAAACCAGGTACTATGGCAACATCACCTTTCTTAGTACCTACCTACGGAACCAGAAGAAGGTTCTAGGCCCGAAACGTCAGCTTTCCTGCACCTCTGATGCTGCTTGGCCTGCTGTGTTCATCCAGCTCTACACCTCGTTATCTCAGATTCTCCAGCATATGCAGTTCCTACTATCTCTGAACCAATATAACAGTTCGTCCATTTTCAACCAATTCTCTTCACGTCAAATGGTATCAACAAGCTGCCGAAGAATTTCACTACAACATTTGCCACCCACTCTCACAGTATCCCGCATCTAATATTCAAAACTGATGCGTGCACGGGATCAGAGCACCCCTCGTGTCCTTTTCACCAATACTGGCAATGACTCAATCTAGGAATTACAATGCGTGGTACCTGTTCAGAATAGAGCAAAGAAAAACAAAAACGTCATCCAGCCAGTTTGCATCTCTCACTTGGCCACTCTCCGTCCTCAATAACAAGATGGACAGTGTTCATTGACTGAGCTATCAATCCATGGAGAAACAAGCCGATACTGTTCAGTGTGGCATCACATCCATGTCTGCATGTAGCCATGTCCCAAAGATGAAGAGAATTGCGTCGGAGACGTGAGGTAAAAGGGCATTTCTTTGATGGAAGCTCAGCACCTGTCTGAGAATGACATTAGGCATTGTCGGTCAGTGGAAAACAGCGCAGACTCTTCACTGGATAGAGTTTGAACAACATGATCATGGTGGGTGGAGACCAATCATCTCCCACTTCTCCTGATATCTCTCCAGAAACGTAGCACCATAGAAACCAGGGGTAGGAGGAGGCCATTCGAATCTTCTGGACTGTTTGAAGATTCAATATGACCATAGCGAATAATCCAACTCAATCCCCTTTTCCCACTTTCTCGCACAACCTTTTGGTCCACTCTGACAAAGAACGATATCTAACTACTTGTTTTAAAAAAACGTCCAACGTTTCAGCTCTACCGCTTTGTCTCACAGACAATTCCACAGGCTAACCAACTCTGGGTCAAGATATCTCATTGATCTCAGTGCAAAATAGTGCAAATTTCAGTCTGTGTCCCTTATGTATGAGTGCATTTGCATGTCTGACTGCGTGATTCTGCATGGGTTACTGTGCATGTGTGAATGTGTGTGTGTGTGTCTGTGCATGTGAATGTGTGTGTGATGCCAGTCAGCTGTGTGGGGGCATCTGCATGACTGTGAATGTATGTGTATGTATGAGAATGTCAGTGTGTTTGAGTATGTGTTTATGTGAAAGTGAGAGTGAGTGTGTGTGTCTGTGTGAGCCTGAGTGTTACTGTTTTACTCATAAGTGAAATGGACCTTTCACGTGCCCATCACGGATTCTGACCTTATTGTGGGTTTTTCTTTTTGCAATTATAAACCGCAGGATAGTCTATGTCATCATATAAGGAGCTTTCACCCTCCAAGAAGCTCACAGTGCAACAGGAAATAAGCAGAGGATGAGAACTGTTCTGTTCTTCGTTCTCGGTTTCTTAGTGATGGCGCAGCCAGGTGCTGCTGATGAACGAATGAAGCCACGTTTTCTTTCTCTTTTATGGATCAGTGCATCCCTCTTCAAAGAGCCTTCGCAAAGATTCAGATGGGCACAAATAAGTCATTCATCTCCCGAAGTCCAAGTTCCATTCCGTTCGTTTACTGCCTAATAAGTTGACAAGCAATCATGTAATCATTCAAGGGTGGCAAGAGACGTTGGCAAAGCCAGCATTTATTGTCCCTTCCTAATTGCCAAGAGGGCATTTACGAGTGAGCCACATCACAGTGAGTCTGGAGTCACATATAAATCATATCAGGTAAGACGGCAGATTTCCTCCTCTAAGGGATATTTGTGAAGTTGATATTCTCTCATTTCACATTGCCCAGCGCTCTGATAATCAACAGCATTTACACATTTAACATGAGACTATTTGAACATGATTTAAACTTCATTATTTGCAGTGGTAAGATGCAGGCCCTTATACTATGAGTTTGTTGGTCGTGGATTTTGAGTCCAGTGATCGTTTCACCAGTCCACCATCCTGTCACTATGCATTTGACAAAACATTGCGGGCATTTCCAATTCCAATTTATGAATCCAAATTTAAAGAAAGCCTGGGATTGAGAACCTATGTTTATGAATTCCTGCTTCTGGTGTCCCAGCTTCTTTCAATCTATCCACTTTCTACCAAAGGGGAAAAGGAAACCAACACATAAAGAGACAGTAAGAACTGCAGATGCTGGAGTCAGAGATAACATAGCTTCAGGGACACAGCAAGCCAGGCAGCATCAGAGGAACAGAAAAGTTGATGTTTCAAGTCGGGACCCTTCTTTAGAAATGGGGGTGGAGGGTGGAAGAGAGCTCAGAAATAAGCAGAGAGGGGGCTGGGGCTGGAGAATGTAGCTGGGATGGGGATAGTGAGTGAAGGTAGGGAGTGTTATGGATTGGTCAGCGAGGTGGGAGAAGACTCCTGGAATCTGTCAGCAACTCACCTCTGTCAAATTCTTGGGGATAAAAGCCCTGGTATCACACCTAGAATCTGAACATGACACTTTATTGTAGAATAAAAATTCACAAATATCAACAGAAACACAAGATTTCTCCCAAGAAACAAACCAGGAAAAAGTTCATCTACTTCCGTCCATCATCTACTTTTCTCAATTTTTCAGACTCCTCATTGATTGATGGGGCATAAATGCATCCCCCTAGTGATCGCTGTGATTGGGGATTGATCATTGTGTTTGGCGAGTAATCCATCTCCACTGGAGGACCAGGGGATCAATGAGATAAGGCATTGATCCACCCACCTCAAGGACTTTCTGATAGATGTGACTAACTTGAGACATTCAGAGGAATAAAAACCAAAAGAACTGCGAATGCTCGAAATCAGGAACAAAAACAAAGTTGCTAGAAAATCTCAGCAGGTCTGGCAGCAGCTGTGGAGGAGAAAACAGAGTTAATGCTTCGGGTCTGTTGACCCTTCCTCATTCAGAGGAATTGCTGCCTTCCACAAAAGAAAATGTAGTTCATGTGCAGTGACGTGGGAAAGCCAGCACTCTATCACTATAAATGAATGAGTGTGAGTTACCATCGTCTTACCAGACAAGAGAAACATCTGAGATGGATAGGAAACTGGTTGGCAGACAGGAAACAAATAGTAAGGGTTAATAGGTCCTCTTTTTTAAAAAATTGGAAGGCATTAACTAGTGGTCACCACAGGGATCGGTATACGTTCATATACAACATATATTAATGATTTGGATGAGGAAACAAAATGTAACATCTCCAAGTTTTCAGATGGTTCCGAGTTTGGTGGGAGGGTGAACGTTGATGAGGATTCAGAGATCCTTCAACATGATCTCTATAGGTTGGATGAGTGGGCAAATCAATGGCAGAATCAGTATAATTTGGATAAATGTGAGGTTATTCTTTTCAGAAGCAAAAACAAGAAGCAGATTACTACATGAATGGCAGTAAATTTGGAGAGGGGAGTGTGCAGCAGGACCTGGGCATCCTTGTGCATCAGTTGCAGCAGGCAGTAAAGGAGACTAATGGCATGTTGGCCTTCATTGCGAAACGTTTTAAGTACAAGAGCAGCGATGTCTTGTTGCAGTTGTACAGAACCTTGGTGAGACCACATTTGGAATATTAAGCTCAATTTTGGTACCCTTTTCTGAGGGAGGATGCATTTGCTTTTGAGGGAGCGCAGCGGAGGTTTAACAGGCTGATTCCGGGGGTGGTGGGTCTGACGTATGAGGAGAGATTGACCAAGTTAGTATTGTTTTCGCTGGAGTTCAGACGAATGAGGGGCGATCTCATACAGACTTATAAAATTTTAACAGGACTGAACAGGGTAGATGCAAGGAGGGTGTTCCCGATGGTGGGTGTGTCCAGAACCAGGGGCACAGTGGCAGGATTCGGGATAGATGATTTAGAATGGAAATGCAGAGACATTTCTTCACCCAATCAGTGGTGAGCCCATAGAATTTAGTTCCACAGGATGTAGTTTATGCCAAAACATTGAATGTTTTCAAGAGACGACTAGATATGGCACTGGGACTGATTGGGATCAAAGGTTATGGGGAGAAAGAAGGATCGGGCTATTGAGTGGGACGACAAGCCATGATCATGAAAAATAGCAGAGCAGGCTTGAATGGCCTCCTCCTGCTCCCATCTTGTATCTTTCTATGTTTCTACGGCTAGTGATAATTTAACTTGAGGGAAACCGCACCTCAAGCGATGGGAGTGGTTTAGAAGGAGATACCTTCATGGTCACATCCACTGGTGATGAAAATTGTACCCACACTGTTGGCATCTCACTGCTTTGCAAGTCAATCGTGCAGCAAACCGAACTAAACCAACCCCCATCACATCAAATACAAGAGGCACAAGGACAGGAGTTAGACAGATTTTGAATTCCACTCCAAAGGATAACTTACAAAACGACTGAAACTTATTGCACACAGATGCAAAAACAGAGATATGCACAGACATCGCTATGTACACTAATATACTGACATACACAAAACACATATAGACACACAGACACCGACAGAAAGGTGCATAGGCGCACACACAAAGGCAGAAATATACAGAAACAGAGTCATGGAGTCATGTAGCATGGAAACAGACCTTTACACCCAACTCGTCCATGTCAACCAGACATCCGAATCCGACCTTTTTCGATTTGCCAGCATTTTGCCCATATCTGTCTAAACCTTTCCTATACATATACCCATCCAGATTCTTTTCAATGTTGAAATTGTACCTGCCTCAACCACTTCATCCGGCACTTCCGTCCATGCAGCCACCATGTTCTGTGTGAAATGGCGAACGCTCAGTTCCTTTTCAAATCTCACCATAAGCCTATGGTCTCTAGTTTCAGACTCCCCTGCCCAATGGAAAAGGCCCTGTATATTCAACCTATCCAAGCCCCTCATAATTTTATGAAACTGTATAACATACACAATGCATAACAACATGCTCATACAGACTTTTAGAGATACATAGACGTGCACATATACAGGCGCACGGGCAAACACACTAAGACTGACATGCAGAAACATATACAGTCATACAAATTCACACATGTAGACACGCGCAGGTGTACGTACCTACCGAGAGAAACACACAGGTAGACACACACAGAGTGAGTGGGCAAATGTATTGCAAGTGTCCTATTTTGTGAATAAGTGTGAGGCTATACACTTGTGTAGCAAACATGGAAAGGCAGATTATTATTTAAATGACTGTAAATTTGGAGAGGGGAATGTTCGCCGAGACCTGAGTGAGTGAGTGGGGTGAAATACTGAGCTCTGCCCTTCCGACTCAGGAACCCGATCCCTTGAAGAAACACAAGTGAGATAGCAGAGCGGGATTCACATCCGCAGGGCTGCGAGGAGCACGTCTGTGTGATTTAGGGGTAGAGAGAAGGAGGGATGAGGGAAGCAGGCAGGGAGATAGGGAGGCAGGGAAAATGAGAGCGACAAGAATTAAGGGTGGAAAGGAAGGGAGAGATGAAAATGCAAAAGAAGGCATGAGAGAGGGAGAAAGAGTAACAGAGAGATAGAGGCAGGGAGAATGACAGAACAATGATGAAGAAAAGGGGAGGAAGAAAGAAGAGAGACAAAGGGCCAGGGAGAATAGAGGTATGGAGAAAGCGAAAACATTTGGAGTGTAGAGAAACTGTAGGTACTGACAGAATGCGAGCGGGAGAGTGTGAAAAAGAAATGAGGAGTAAGAAACTGTGAAAAATAGTGAGGAAATGAAAGGCATGTTGGAGGAGGAGGAGAGAGAGAGAAAGAAAGAAACAGAGCGTGTTCAGGTGTGGGTGGGACAATGGGTGGGAAGGCAATGTGAATGGAGAGTTTGTGTCATCAGAGGTGAAAGCGAGGACAGGGCGATTCAAACCTTCCTCCCCGTCTCCTCCTCTTCCCTGGGGACTGGAACTTAGGTGTGACATCAATAGACTGGGTGTGGACAGTTTCACCCACAGGACATCAGTCGTGTGAAAAGAGTCGTGTCAAATTTCTCATTTATTTCACAACTGATGCAGAGAAAACTCAATAAAGTTACTTCATCATTCTGAAGAAGTGTCACTGCACTCGAAATATTAACTTCGTTTCCTGTCTTCACAGATGCTGCCGGACATGCTGACTTTCTCCATCACTTAATAGTCTTTATAATGTCACTGAAGACGCATCTGCACAAATCATGATTGGTAAGAGACTGTAGTTTTAATGAGTGGGAAACTCCAAATTTAAGCAATGTTAATGACCGATGAAATGAGATATGACATCGATGGATTGGGTGTGGACTCTTCCTTCCAGAGGACATCAGTTGTGTGAAGAGAGTCAGATCATTTTTTTCCACTGATGACCTCTCTTCCGTAATATGTCCACACCCGACAATATTTTGATCCAGTATCATGAGAATTAACAAGGCATGTGGACATACCATTCCATTGCTTTGTACTAAATGAAACTTGATTGATGGTTCAAAACACAAGCCTTCGATCTCGATGGCTGCATGGAAATATCTGTTTTTCATATGGATGCTCAAATCCATAATCATCAGGTCATCTTACGTCTCTGAATGCATGATGTGTCATATTTCCTAGAGTAGGTTGTCTACACTCAGCAGAGAATGAGGCAAACAGAAAACTGTATCCACAACGAACGTAAAACCTGAAAGAATGGCAGATGCTGTAAACCAGAAACAAACACATAATTCTGTTGGAAAAGCTCAGCAGGTCTGGCACCATCTGTGAAAAGGAATCAAAGTTAACATTTCTGGTCCGCTGTTCCTTCCTCAGAACTCACATCAAAGGTGCAATAGGAAGTCCAAAACATGTGAAGGTAGAAATGACTTGTGTGCCTTTTTACCAGGAACTAGTATATTTTCTGATAAAGAAAGACGAGAAAATAAAACTTCGTTGAGCAGAACCATTTGCTTGGCCGAAGCTATTTTTCAGACTTCTGTCGAACCTATCTCCAGAATAAAATCCACTGACATTTTGCCATATTTTTCAGCTCCGCTCTGAATTTGCTCTGGGTCACTGCATAAATACAAGGGTTTAGAAAACAACTAAAATACCTCAAGATTTCTGCCGATTCCATGGCTATAAATTTGGGGTCTGTGAACTTCCCTCGGTAATAAATGGTGCCTGTCAGTTTGGTAATGCCTAAAGCCACAGCAAGTGGCAACCAGAACAAAAGGAAACTTACTGTTATGGAGAATAATAAAATGATGGACTTTCTGCGGTTCTCCATTTCTGAGTCACTTTCATTCCCACTCTTGGAGCTCCGAAGTCCAGTGCGGGTTCTATTCGCCAGTACAATACATTTGATAATTAATGAATTGCACAAGACAATCAGAGAAAAGGGAATCCAAACGACACAGGCGCTGTAAAACCAGACATAACCTGTACCTGCAGAAGATGAAAAAAAAGCTTCTCTTGATCGGCAGCCCCACTGCACTTTGTTTATAATTTGTTCAGGTTCATAAGCAAACAATACTGGTATTTCCTTCAATACAATCACAACCGTGATGGCTATTACCAGCTTGATTGCAGTTCTTTTGGTACAATACTTTGTTTTAATCTTCTGGCAGCAGATCGCTACAAATCGGTCAAATGTGAAGGAGACAATGCACCAAACAGACAAATCAGGAGTGACAGCAGTCATGTATATAATGACTCTGCAAAGAGGAGTATGGGACATGAATGACCAAGGAAAGTGATAACTGAAGATGTAATAGAGTATTACATTGTTGATCAGGACCAGTACATCTGTTGTTGCCATGGCCAACATGTAAACAGTGACACACTTGGAAAGGCCGCATTTTCTTTGCGAAATAATCCAAATTGTAGCCAAGTTTGCTATGAGAAAAAAGCAGCAGTGAATAATATACCAATGTCTGATTCATGATAATAATCGCGATAGCACCTGACATATAATAATGCGAGTCAGTTTCATTCAGTTAGCAATATGCGAAATGTGTTTAGTCAACTGTCGCTGAGATCAGTTTATAAGGGATAACAATGAGTCCACAAATACAAGGGATCACTAAGGAAATTTATTGTAACACCAGCAAGGTGAAGTTAAAGCAGATATTAGAATGCAACGTTCATACAATCATAGACTCCGTCCAGCGTCGGGTCCACACCAACCCACCGCTGCCCTTTGCCGTAACCCTACATTTACCGTAGCTAAACCACCGAGCCTGCACATCCCTAGACGCTGTGGACAATTAAGCGTGGCCAATCCACCTAACCTGCAAGTTTTTTCTTTCCGTGGATGGAAATCGAAGCGGCCGGAGGAAACCCACACAGGCACTGCGATAATGTGCAAACTCCACACAAACAGAGGCCTGAGGCAGGATTTGAACCGGGATCCTTTCACTGTGAGGCAGCAGTGTTGACCACTGAGGGACCGTTGATTAGCTGTCAAAATTAGTTAAGAAACGTTGACACGGAAGAAATCGGTTACTTGACTCAATGTGCGAATAACCAGGGACAATGGTGACACAGGGATCAACACAAAGACATGATAATGCCTCATTCGGCCCTCTTGTGAGGCAGTGGTAATGTCCCTGCCCCTCCGCTGAGAAATCCTGAACAAGTGCACCTACTGCAGAGGTGTGTAAACATTTCTGAATAAGTTGATGAAGATAAATAGGTTAAAAACTAAATCGACTCACCAGGAAGAGCAACAAATGCAAGTAGCGGGTAGTAAATCTCTTTCACGAGCAAAATTGCAGCCTTCTCCATTTTGTGTGATAGTGAATGGTTTCTGTCGAGCTGAAACACTCTGATTAGCCACGTCCAAGGCATGAAAAGCAGTCTAAATTTATTAATGCATCAAACCTTCAGGGAATCAATCAGTTACATGCCTCACATTAATCACAGTCATTTAACAAATATAGTTAGGTAAGTTTTTGTTTGACTGAAACAGCAGATCGAAAGAAATGAGAAAAAAATCAATGAAGGGAAATCTAGTATATATCGACTGAAGTGGCAATGGATGTTTTTTTTCTGATGCGAATCAAACTGTCGCTATCTGTGTCTAACCTCGCGGCCCCAAATGCTTCTGATAGTTTATTATGTATCTATAATCTGCTTCAGACCAAATCTAACTGCGATATCTATACTCTTCCATTCCTTACGTCTTGAGAATCTCCTGCTTTGGTCACAGAACATTTGTGACAGTTCTTTCACGGACCTCCCAAACTTTTCATATCTCTGCGTTCACCAGGCCAAACTGGTCTCAATGTTCCCCCGAACACTGAGTTTCAGGCAGCTGTTCTTTGGATTATGTCGCCTTCTCTTCTGCATCAGTATCACTTCGTATATCTTCACCGAACCTTTTGTCTGATGTAATTTGCCCACGACAATTGACAAACAACTGGGTTCTTCAGGTGCACAGTGAGATGTTATTGGGATAACATCCCATTGATTTTTATATTCTCTATAAATTAATGCTCTTTATCTGCTTACACAGAGTATGCAGGCACTGCCTTAAAACATCCTGCCCGACTAGAATTAGGTGTAAAACTTTGTAAATCCTTATATTCCTACACATAGAGGGGTTCTGAAATAAATAGGGAGAGAGGGGGAGGCGGATAGAGGATGGATAGCAGTTTCAAGGCCGAAGAGGTGATGAGAGAGTTGCAGTGGGAGAGAGATTCCCTGAGGTTTGTCCGGAGGGAGGAGGGTAACTTCTTCAGGGTAGGCATCCTTAGAAGAGGCTTCGCAGTGGGGTTAAAAGAACCCTTTTCCCCTCCCCCATTTCTGATGAAGGGTTTAGGCCCGAAACGTCAAGTTTTCCTGCTCCTATGATGCTGCTTGACCTGCTGTGTTCATCCAGCCTTAAGCTTCCTGCCTGAATAAAATTAGCTGTAAACTTTGTAAATCTTTATTTTCCTGCACAGGGGTATGTGGAAGCTGTCTCAAATAAGATTAGGGGGCAACGTTTGTAAAGGTGTGAGACTTCTGAAATCCTGCAAAGAATGTAACGCCTGTTTCTGCTAAAGAGGCCAGGACACTGACCTTTGTTCAAGCCAGACACTTCGGCAGCTTGAAATTACATTCTGTCACTTCAGCAACTTGAAATCGCTTCCTGCCGTTAGCAGTCACTTTGCGAACGATTGATACTGTATCCTGCTTTCTGTATGTTTTCGATGTAGTAATTGTTTCTGTATCATGTCATTGTCCGATGTAGTGATTGTTTCATGTAACATGCCATTGTGAGATGTTAAATTGCTTTATGTATTACGCACTCGATAAGGTATAAAACGCGGGGACTATCCGCTGCTCGGGGAGAATCGCTTACGAGACTCTGCATTCTGTGCCGGATTGAGTACAGTGATCCTCCACAGCTTGTACTTGCTCTGTAATAAAGGATTTATGTTTTTCTGAACAGGTCAGTGTCTTGTTATTGCATCAAGTCCGTGAGGGTCTCCGAAAACGAACCTAACACGTAGTGACTCATCACCTCTGATAATTGGTCAGGGCCTAAAAGGTTACAATCAATATAAATGGGTAAATGAATGTATCATGATAATTTGACATGCATTTTTCTTCTAGAATCAGTGCGTCCCAATCTTAGTTATCACCTTGCCTGTTCAATGCAGCTATTCAGAATACGTTTAATGGTTTACTAAATGCAGGGAATTACCAGATATTCTCGCTTTTCAAGCAATTCTGTCAACTCTACAACCTTTCTCTAATTATTCAGCTTTATGAATGTGCGTGTCTCTCCCTGTAGGGCATTCTATTCCACAGACTAGGCCACGTCCGTAGTGAAGTCTTCGCGTGGCCTACTTTTACCAAAGTTGATGTTAGCTCATAGCCTGTTTGTTCAGATAGATTATAAGAAGAATCTCACCGATGGTCGTGTGATTTCATTCATTGGAGGATAAAACCAACGGGGTATCAGCTGCTTCATTCAATTCTAAAAGTATTATTTTTCTCGCAAAGCAGATACCACTACCTCATCTATCAATTAATTAGCCAGCTGCACTAATTCTTTCCCCATCTGCTTTATTTCTCATTATTTCATCCATAATCACATTTTTGTTCTCCTGACCATCTCTTTTATTACAGAAGACAACAACTTGTGACTGCATCTACGAAATGCAGGAATAACATGTCTCTAAACTAATCCCAAATCTTTAAATTTTACCCCAACGTTTCATTCTTCCACAATTAGGAGAAAATAAAATTTGTTTACAAATCTTTTTGACCCAACACCATTTTAGCCAGCCATTTCTCTTCCAGTGCTGCTGTGTTTGCATCTCTTCTTCATTTTCCTGGCTGGTTCATCTCCATTATTCATGTTACCACTGTCTGTTTTTCCAAAATATGGCATTCAGATTGAGTATGTTCACCGTCGCACACTTCTCTGCCCTAGTCTTCAGTAAACCCTGATGTGCCGGTTCATCAGGATGGTTTCAGAGCTCTCTATTTCCCCATTCACCACCACCCTCATTCCCCTGGCTGAGCTTGCCCTCACCCTGAAAGATGACTCTTATAACTCCTTTCACTTTCTTACGGACAAAGGTGTGCTCCATCCCGCTCTCACTTTCACTAAGTCCTTCTCACCCCTCCCTTTCCTTGCTCACCATCTCTGTTTCTGGGGATAGGCTGTCTGCCAACATCCATTACAAACCAACTGACTCCCACGCTTGCCTTGACTTTACATTCTCACGCCCTGTTTCCTGTAAGGACTTCATTCCATTCTACCAGCTCCTCTGTCTCTGGCATTTCTGTTTTGATAATGCGGACTTTGACAAGGGGGACGCCAAAATGTACGCCTTCTTCCTCAATCGAGGATTCCCCAGGACTGTAGTTGTCAGGGGCCTCAGCTTTCTTCAGCTTTTATCCCCTCCCTTCCACCCCACCCCCACCCCCACCTCGCGCCCCGTACAACAACTATAGGGTCCCTTTTACCCTCAGCTACCATCCAACAGTATCTACATCCACATGATCATAAGCCGCTATTTTCGCCATCTCTACTGGTATGCCACAGCTCTCCCCACAATCCTGTCCCTATCCGTGTCCATCATCCGCAATGACCATTCCCTCCAAGACACATTTGTCCATTCCTTCTTCACTCCCAACACGTCCCCACAGCAACTTTCTCTGCAATTGCAGAAAATGTAACGTCTGCAGAAGATATAACATCCTCCCTCTTCACTATCCAAGGCCCCAGACATACCTTCCCGGTGAAGCTGTGCTCAGAACGTGGTTTCCTTTAAATTTTGAAAACGAAGTGCAGACTGGGTGATGGCTTTCAGAACACCTAGGTTCTGTCCGCAAAAACTGACCCTGAACTTTCTGCTACTTGTCACTTCAACACCACCACAGTATTCTCTGGCCAATAGCTCTGCTTCAGATTTGTTGCAGTGCTCCAGCAAAGCTTAGCACAAGCCAGAATAACAGCGCCTCATTTTTCCATTGGGAACCTTGTAGCCTTCTTGACTTAGCCTTCTGCTTGCAATAAAGACCCTGAACTACCCGTTGCCTGCCACTTCAATGCACCACCCTGCTCCCTGGTCAACATCTTTGTCTTTGGTTTGCTGCAGTTTTCCAGTGAAGCCCAACGCAAGCTGGAGGAACAACACCTCATTTTCAGCTTGGGGACCCGACAGCTCTTCCGACTCAGTAGTGAGTTCAATAATTTCAGGGGCTAAACTCTCCCATGTCCCAGCCCCCCCACCCCACACACCAGGCCTTGTTACCACACAGCCTGCCATTACGCACCCCCTGTTGTTAGTCACTAACAGTCCTCATTAACGACTACTCACCCTCCCAGCCTGATCATTAGCAACTCCGTTGTCTACCCATCTGCCTTTCTCTCTCTTTGGGCTATATCCTACCGTTTTCTCCCTATCCCACCCACCTCTCTATTTTCTGCATATAAACTGACGTTTTCCCAGCCACCATCAGTTCTGAGGAAGGGTCACTGGACCCGAAACATTAACTCTGTTTTTTCCTTCACAGATGCTGCCAGACCTGCTGAGCTTTACCAGCAACTTTGTTTTTGTTCCTGATTTACAGCATCTGCAGTTCTTTTGGTTCTTATAATTGACCAAGACACTGCTCCTCTCACTTGTTGAGCTGCAACACTGGTAATGATTATAACGTGCAAGTTTTGGTGCGCTGATCCTTGCTGTAACCATTCATGCCTACCACACCTGTTTCTTTATCAAGTTCGATTGTACGTATGCTTTCATTATTGTAAGCTCTTCTAGTAAACTGAAAGACGTCTATCACATGCACAGACTATTTTTCTCGACAAATGAACATAAATTTCATATTTTATTGGTCTCCCAGATATTTTCCCCACTTCCCTTTAAGGAAAAATTCCTTTCGTTCACCTTCCTCCAAGTATTGATTCAAACTGACATTCATCAGTTTCAATTGGTCGGGACAGCCTATGGTGGATGACTTTTTTCAATATTTCAAAGTAATGTGGTAACTGCTAAAATTCTTTTTTTTTTCTTCACAGTTTTGAATATCTCCTTCCTTTCAATACTGGTCTCGCAACACTTTGCGTAGAAATGTGTGTAACTGCATATTTTTTTCTAACAGAACAAATTTCAGCAGCCTTGTTCGGGCAAAGCAACATAATCAGCTTGCAGATTCAAAATTCCTCTGTTATCGCACTCTGTCACACTGATTCTCCATTTTGTTTATTCCTCTTTTTGCTGTTTCCTAATTTTTTGTGAGATATGGTCCTCGGGACAGGGCGTCCAACAACCATCAAGGGCTTCACCAAAGCCCTTCCCTTTATCAACCAGGTAAGAATTCAAGATGTTCACTGATGGTTGCTCATTGGTCAGCAGTTATCACAACTTCTTAAACATTGCACATTTCGAGCACAACGTTTCAGACCCAATCCGTAGAGTTGACCCTAAAGCGGTACTGATTCTGTGAGACCCTCTCGATATCAATACTGCGGATATTTCTTGCGGCTGTTTTTGAAATATTTGGATATATATCATTGAGGTCATAACATAGTTCCTCAAATACCTCATCAATTAAAAAAGAATGTTAAAACAAAACATAATGCAATATTGAAATTTCGTATTAAATTAGAGTTTAAGCATTATGAGACATCCTAACATTAGAAATATATCACGGTTCCTTCAGTTTTGCAAGATCAAAATCCTGGAATTCCCTCCCTAAAGGCATTGTGGGTACACCTACAGCATATGGACTGCAGTAGGTCAAGAACGCAGCTCAGAACCAACTTCTCAACATAGCAACTAGGGATGGGCAATAAAAGGGGATCCCAGCCAGCGACGTCCAAATCATCTGAATGGAAAAAAGAAATGCGATGGGCTGAGTTCTTCAAAGTATAGAATCTGTGAGTTTGCGTGTAAATGGAGAGAGATTGACTGAGGGATTCATCTGCAGATGACAAGTGTGTGTCAACCGTGAGACTCTCGGAGAGATAGCTCTCTTTAGAACTGTCAATGTGCGCTAGTTGGCAGGGTGGATTTATGTGTTTGGGTCTGAATCACTCTCTAAGTTTTGCATCTTGTTTTGTCCATCATAGAAGTGAAAGACGTGCTAGCTTTGAAGGGCACACTATGGCTGTCTCCTATCCTCTGCACCCTCTACAGGCGCGTCAGTGAGAATTAGGGACATGGTTGGTGGTGCCATTGACAGTGAGGAGCAGTGAAGAGTCCAAGTGCCTCTTTGAATGCTGCTATTGTATCTGTTTTCAGCACCACATCTGGCAGCACGTTCCAGTCACCTTTGCATGAAAAACGGGCCTTGCACATCTCTTTTAAACACCTACCCACGCACCCTCACCCCTCCCCCGGCCCACACCCCACGCCTCGAACCTGTGTCCCCTAGTAATTGACCCTTCCACTCTGGGAAAAAGCTTCATTCTTTCCATTCTATATCCATGACATTCAAAAACTTGTAAATTTCTGTCAGGTCGCCCCCTCAACCACCTGCGTTCCAGTGAAAACAAACCCAGCCTATCCAAATTTTCTTCATAGCTAAAATCGTCCATATCAGGCCACATCCTGGTAAACCTTTTCTGTACCGCCTCCAAAGTATCCACATTCTTCTGGTAGTGTTGTGAACAGAACTGCATGCATTATTCCAAGTGGTGTCGAACTAAAGTTCTATAAAGTTTCAGCATCACTTGTCTATTCTCTTACTCAATATCCCTTCCATTGATGTTAAACATGCCACAGGCCTTTTTTTTATTATCTTGTCTGCCTGTGCTGCTACCTTGAGTGATCTGTAGATCTACACACCCAAATCTCTCTGCGTATCAATACTCCTAAGTGTTCAGCCATTCACTGCATAATTTTCCACCTGCACTTGACCTTCGAAAATGCATCACCTCCCATTTTTTTCTGGACTAAACTCCATCCACCATTTTTCCGCCCATGCCTCTGACTGATCTATATCCTATTGTATCCTCTGACAATCGCCCTCAATATTCGTAACTCCACCAATCTTTGCATCATCCACAAACTTACTAGTCAGACCAGCTACGTTTTCCTCTGAATCATTTGTGTACATAACGAACAGCAGACGTCTCAGCACTGGTTCCTATGGAACAACATTAGTCACAACCCTCCATTCTGAAAAGCATTCTTCCACCACTACCTTCTGTCTCCTATGATAAAGCCAGTACTGTATCCACGTTGTCAGCTCATACCTCATACCATGTGACTTCACTTTTTGTAAAATTCTGCCAGGAGGGACCTTCTCAAAGGTTTCACTGAAGTCCGTGTCAACAACATCAACTGCCTTTCCCTCATTAATGGTCTTCGTCACCTCCCCAAAACAATCTTGATCAAGTTTGTGAGGCACGCCCTGCTTCTTAACAAAATCATGTTGTTTATCGCGAGTCAATGCATTTGCTTCTAAATCTTGTCTTAGAGAATCTTTTCGAATAATTTCTTTACCACTGATGTGAGGCTCACGGGCAGTTTAGCTTTTCCTCATAAGGTAATCCTCCCATTGAAACTATTAGTCTAGGAAACCTTCTCTGAATTGCTTCTAATGAATTAACATCCTTCTGTAAATACGGTGACCAGTACAGTACACAGCATTCCAGATGCGGAAGTACCAATGCCCTGTATATCTGAATCATAATCTCCAAATTGTGCATACACTAGAGTTATAAGACCATAAGACCATATTTTTGCTGTAATTTTTTTTTTAGGGCGGCACGTTGGCTCAGTGGTTAGCACTGCTGCCTCACAGCACCAGGGATGCATGTTCGATTCCACCCTCAGGCGACTGTCTGTGTAGAGTTTGCACATTCTCACCGTGTCTGCGTGGGTTTCCTCCAAGTTTTCCGGTTTCCTCCCACAGTTCAAAGATGCGCAGGTTAGGTCGATTGGCCATGGTAAATTGCCCACAGTGTTCAGGGGTGTGTAGATTATATGGGTTACAGAGGGATGGGTCTAGGTGGGATGCTCTGTGGTTCGTTGTGAACTTGTTGGGCCAAAGTGCCTGTTTCCACACTGTAGGGATTCTATGATCTTAAGACATAGCAGCGGAATGCGACTATTCAGACTATTCAAAGAAATCATGGTTGACCTGATCATCCTCAACTCGGCTTTCCTGCCTTTTCCCCATTACTATTGATTCCCTTCCTGATGACAAGTTTCTCACTCTTGGATTTGAACATAATTAGTGACACAACCTTGACAGCCCTCTATGGGAAAGATTTGCAAAATTCAGTACCCTATGGGAGAAGAATTTCCTTCCAATCTCTGTCTTGAATGGGTGACCCCTTATTCTGAAATGTTGAGTCTATGAATATATGACTCTACCGTGTGTGTTGCTGCATGTTTGCCAGTGTATCTACAAGTGTGTTATTGTGAGTGTGTGTCTTTGTGAATACGTCATTGTGTGCGTGTCTGATTGTGTGTGTCATCGTATGTGCCTGAGTGTGTTGTTGGGAGTATGTTTGTGAGTTTGTCATTGTGCGTGCTATTTGTGAGTTCGAGTGTGGGTCACTCTGTGTGTTTCATTGTGAGAATGTTAAAGAACAAAGAAGATTACAGCACAGGATCAGGCCCTTGTCCCACCAAGAGTGTGCTGATGACATTATACCTTTTAAAACCCAAAAGATAATCTTTTGCACATCTCTGTATTTCCCGTCTATTCATATATCTGTTCAGATGTCTCTTAAATGTTGTTAAATCAATGATTCATATGTCAGATGGGAAAAGACTAGGTTTCGTCTTAAAGTTGACATGGAGTACATTACTTGGAAATGTGTTGTGCTAAATACAATCAGGACATCCAAAACACGAGTATCTTGGATGATGAAGGTCTTTAATAAGAAAGTAAGGAAGAAAAATGAGGTATATGTTGCATACCAGAATGATGATTGCAATAGAAATCGGGAAGAGTTTCTCAAATGTGGGAAAGAGTTTCAGGCTTGAATAAGGATGGCTAAGAGTAAGCATAGAGAAAGTAAGTCAGGTTGAGCTAAAAAAAAGATGAAATCTTCAAACATGATAGCAATAAAATATTATTGAAGGATAGAGTATGTGTCACAAGGAACAAGCACAGTAAGCTGCTCACTGATGCAACTTGTATTGCAGAGCTACCAAACGAATATTTTGCTTCTGTCTTTACCAATAAGAATATGTTGGCAATGGCCCATTCGAAAATATACGTATCGAACAATTGAGCAGTAATAATGCAAGAAGGAGAGATTATATAAGGGTTGACAGCGCGCTAGGGAGACAAACCATTAGACAGAGATGAGACGCGTTCTAGATTGCTGAAAAAGGTTAGGGTGCAAATTGCAAAGCTGTTGACAGAAATTTTTCAGGCCTCTCTGAACACAGGATTAGTCCTGTGAGACTGGAAGATCGTAAATATGGAACTGTTGTTTGAAAAAAAGTAGCAAACGATAAACCAGGAAACCAAAGACTTGTCAGTCTTATTTCAGTAGTGGAAAAACTGATAGAGGTGATAATACAGGGTAAGGTAAAATAGACTGAGAGAAAAATCAGATAATGCTGGACAGCCAATGTGGCTTTGTCAAGGGTATGCAATGCCTGACAAATCTGATTGAGTTTGTTGACAAAGTAAAGAAGGCGATGGATGATGGTAATGCTGTGGGTGTTGCATATTTGGACAGTCAGAAATCATTTGATACAGGGTTACAAAACAGAATGGTTAGCAATTTAGAAATGTTTGGGATTGATCGGTCTTTGGAAGCACGGATTAGAGATGGCTAAAAGATTGACAACAAAGGACAAGTATGCATGACATTTCTCAGACTGGAGGTGAGTTGAAAGTGGTCCTCCCCAGGGATCGGTGTTGGGACCTTTACTTTTTGTGATTTAAATCAACGATTTGGAGATGGGTGTTGAGGTCAAAATCTCGAAATTTTGTAAATTATACTAAGTAAGGTGGGATAGTGAATGATGAGGATGATGCTGAGAGGCATTGACATGTTGGTAGATACCTGGCAGATGCATTTAAATGCAGAGAAATGTGATGCAATGCGGTTTGGTAGAAGAAAGACGGAGAGACAATACAGGCGCAATGGTCAAACTTTGAGGTAAGTACAGGGCCATAGGGGCCTCGGGGTTCACGGACATGATTCTCTGAAGGTGACCCAGCAAGTTGGAAGAGTTGTTAAGACAGTTTAAAGGACCAGTTCATTCCGTTCCCTGGCTGCATTTTTTTTCCCTTGGACCACATGACGATCAGCTCAACCCTTATTTTCACCAAACTTTCTGCGGACGAATAAGAAAATAAAACCTTGAAGGTGGTTAACTAATTTGGTGTGAAATGGTTCCAAAAGTTTAAGGCTGCTGACTGCGTATTCGGGGAGAGTCTCTTTTGGTCCATTGGATCCAGCAGTGCATTAGGGCAGAAATTCAGTGCCAGAATTCAAAGGTTTGATAGGCATCTCAGCCAGCAGCAGCTACTGATGTGTGCTGTGATAGCTGCATACAGCTCTATGGGAGATTATAACAAGCCTGCACCATTCCCCCATCCACACATGGCACATTCGTTGGCTTGTCCCTTTAACTCGTTGAAGGTGGTGTGTATGCCTGCTGTAGCTGTGTGATGATTAGCGATCAAACTCTCTGGTTGTTCATATAGCACACTCTAGTGTTCCTGCACCTCACATTGTGACTGGACCGTAATCAGCAGGGGATTGCAAATGCATTTGTTTTATTGCTCGTGACGCTGATGGTGGCAAAGCCAAGCGCTGTCGATAGAGACAAGCAATAGTGGGTGGCCATCGAAGGTGAATATGTCTTTTGGACACGGAGAATGTTGGTGAAACCCTGAGCCAGACTGGCAGTGTCCGAGGTGGGAAAAACTGCACACATTTCAAATTCCAATTGTGAAGAAATTCCGGTGAAGAGTCAAAGTGGACTGGAAACGTGGAATCTGCTTCTCTGTGTGTATCTGCCCACAAATGCTGCCAGACCTGTTGTATCTCTCCATCGGTATTTGCTTCAGATTTCCAGCGCCAACGTATTTAGCCTTTACTCTGTTGATATAGAGGAGGGGAAGGGGGTGGGGTGGCAAAAGAATGAGGCTATTCAGCCTTTTCTCCGCTGGTGCTGCTATTCCATACGTGTGTGCCTGTGATATTTAGGTTTCATTATGTCACTTGTCTCAACTCCTTCTGGTTCATCAGTCCTTCTGTATCTCTGCAACCTCTTGATGCCTGAAAACACTTCTAGAGATCTGTGCTCCTCAGGATTTGGTCATGAGGCAAACCTTCGAGAGCGACCTGGCTTTCAGCTGTCAAATCCCATACTGAATTCTTCACTCCTCACTCCCTCAGCCCTTCAAACCAGTCTCTTTGAGCAATGCTCTGCTCACTTGTATCCAATATCTAATGATATGCCTCATTGACAACTCAATTATCTCTTCTGAGACTAATATGTGAGACTTGGCAGGACATTTTATTTTTCACGTTCTATGCATAATTCCATAAGAGATAGTGGGAGAAGTAGGCCAGTTAGTCCTTCGAGGCTGCTCCACTACCTAATGAGGTCATGGGTAATCTAATTATCCTCCACTCCACTTCCCTGCCTTCTCCCCTAACCGTTTCTCTCCTTATTAATTTCTCCCCTTATTTACCGTCTGTGGTAAAGAACACCAAAGAATCACTACCCTCTAAGAAGGAATTTCTCCTCATCTCTCTCTTAAGTGGCCACTTAGCCTAAGCGTTTGCCCTCTGGTCTTAGACTCTCCCACAAAGGGAAATACCCTCTCCACATCTACCCATCCATCCCCTAAGAATCTAGTGTGTTTCAATAAGGTGGCGTCTCATTCTTCTAAACTCCAAAGGGTCCAAGCCCAACCCGCCCCAACTTCTTCTCTTAAGACAGTCGCTCCCTCCCTGGGATCAGCCCTAGTGAACCATCTCTGGGCTGCCTCCAAAGCCAGCGTATGGGTAATAGGTACTTCAGTGTTACAGTGCAGAACGTTAGTTTCTACATAATGGGAAAAGGGGTGGAGACGTTGAAAGAAACTGCCCAATAGTGCTGCGCCTATGTGTAGCTCTGTTCATTCAGATGTGAGGCTTAAAGGCAAAGTTCTGTGTATCAATGAAGAAGGCATTCAAGAAGAACCTTGGATGGTTACTGGTGTGGACGATGCTTCCTGAATTGGATTAAATAAGACTCACTGCATTTATAACACTTCTGTTCTATGTTCATTTCTCATGGACCGAGTCAGAGCAATGGAAGAGGCCGTTTGGCCTAGTACATCCTTTTTCTGAGGTCCATCTGGTATGATACTCTCCCACAAAGGAAAACAACCTCTCCACATCTACATTTTCAAGTGCACTAAGAACCATGCATGTCTCAGTATAGCCTGGTCTCATTTTTCTAACCTTCAATGAATACAGGCCTAACTCTACTCAACCTGTCCACATCTACGCTGTCCAGTCCCCTAAGATTCTGACATGCTTCAAATAAGTGTCAATTCATTCTTCCAGACTCCAATAATTCCATGTCCAAGCCTACTCAACTTCTCTTCATAAGAGGAGATAGTCCTCTACGATAGCACCCCCCCATTCCTGGGATCAGATTGGTGGCCATCATAAGGTCAGAAGTGGGGGTGTTCACCGATTATCTTACAATGTTCAGCACCATTCATGACTCCTCAAATTTTGAAACAGTGCATATTCAAATACAAAGTAATCTGGACAGCATCCAGGTTTGATCTGACAGCTGCATACAAACGCTCAAGGGAATCGAACTGAAGTGTAGGCAAGATGGACTGATAAGTCTCTCCGTGCCACCGCATTCTGTCACACAATCGTGCCACACAAATGTCAATAGCAAGGGTCATAAATTGCAGTTGAAAGTCAGAGGGACTGTTGTTCAATCTCTCAGGCTGAAGTAGAGAGGGACCTGGAGGGCAAATGCTTCACACAGAAGGAGGTGCATTTACGAAATGAGCTGTCAGAGCAAATGGTGGAGTTCGGTATGGTTGCAAGTAGTGGCCTGCGCTTAAAGCAGGCAGGACGGTGTTTCTGCCCCAGGCAGATGATGTTTGAACCCACTGATGCAATCAGTCACCATGTGAGAAATATAGATGCTCACACATTCCCACCAACCAGTCTACCACACCCCAGAGAATGCAGAATCTGTGTTCAGTTCAGAGTCCCATGATCCATGTGGGAAAGAAATAGAAACAAATGGAGGTAGTGGGTGAGTGGAGAGAGTGAATGCTCTGAGGGGTATTGTTGTAGATGCCTCTACCATCAGGGGATAGTTTAATGGGATACATGCAGAGAATGTCTTGTCCCTTCGTGGGGAAGAGCATATCTCGAGTTTTAGGGAAGTGGGAGGGGCTATCAGATGAAGATGCCCCCCGCAAATCCGATCGGGAATTCTGTAGAAATGTGTGTACCCAGAGAGTGGGGTGATTCGATCCCACAGGAAAGGGATCCTGTACAAACAGACAATGGAGAAGGGAGTAGAGGGTTGCCATAGTGGATTTAGATGAGGTGAGATGGGTGTGGGCTATAGGGGAGCATCAAGATCTGCATGGACATAATGGACCAAATGGTCCGATTCTCTACAATGTATTCTTCATGAATTATGGGAGAATTTGTTTTACTTTCAACATAAGTTATGATTCATCGAATTTTTTATCATTCTGTTCTCTCGACTGAAGAGGTGGGGGTGTGGGGTTGGGGGGAGAGAAAGAAATAATGAGTGAGAGCTCATTCAGTCTTTGTTTCCAGTAAATACTGCTCCATGTTGGTTTGTTGTCACTTTAAGATGCTCGAAATGGAGTCAGTCTGCTCTGTACCGGATTTGTTATTAACTGCAAATCGGCCTCCAACTCAAGGTGTACACAAAGAGCACCCACCCTGCAGCCAGATCATTGTGACTCTGAGGAACTCAGAGAAAAAAACGCAGTGAGCACTGTTTGTTCTCCCGACCTTTCTGGTGGTAACCGAGCCTGTCACTGCTTTTGAGGGAGGGTTTGCGAGGCCTTTTTGGGAAGGTGGGTGAGTCACCCAGGAAAGCGTCTCGAGAGGCATTCAGAAGTGTGGGTGAAGGCCATTCAGCCTTTTCAGGCCCTGCTTCCTCTCAATTGCATAATGGCTAATATGGGCTTGATGGGATGATTAGTGACAAATAGGGTTATATCCAGATAAGCGCAAGTGGATGCATTTAGGCAGGACCAACAAGTCAAGGGAAAACATGTCGAGTCCGGGTACCCTGGGAATGCGCTGATGACCACCTGGAGCTTGGCGTGCATGAGCCTTAACCCTAGTCCATGAGGATCTCCCTGTGCATTTTCGGAGAACTAAAAAGACAAAGGGGTACATGGTGAATGGTAGAACCCTATGAAGTACAGTGAATCGGGGTACTTACATTTGCATGTACACGGATCCTTGAATTAGAAATAGAATTAGGTTTTAGATGTTACTATCACGTGTATTCATGTACAGGAAAACATGGGTACTATGAAAAGCGTACAGAGTCACCTTTCTCCGACACTATCTTGGTTACAAAACCAGGAATTTGAAAATAAAAACCAATAGCAAAAATAAAAGGAAGACAAAAGGTAAGATAAACGTCCCGATCTTGAAGGCTTAGTCTTGTCTTCATGAAGATGTTTGGAACCACCAAGAAGGATATAATTACACTAAGGAGGGGTGGAGAAGAGATTCACCAGCATATTGCCTGAGCTGAAATGATTTAGCAATGAACAGACTCTAGATAGGCTGGGATCATTTTCCTTACAGCAGGAAATGCTGAGGGAGGGTCAGCTGATTGACAAGTCAAAATTTCTGAAGGTAATGGGCAGGGAAGATGGAGAAAAAGTTTCCCCTGGCCTCTTAAGCTATCAGGAGATGTGGATAAAGTAGCGAAGAAAGTTAATTCCATTACTGCCCGTGTTAGCCGAGCCAAGAGTGAGGAGGTAATATTGGTACTGTATAAAATAATGGTCAGGTCACTGTAAGAGTGCTGTGTACAGTTCTGGAGTCCACATAATAGGACGGAAATGTTTGCACTGGAGAGGGTGCAGAAGGGATTTACCAGGATCTTTCCTGGGCTAGAGTGTGGAAGAGAGATTGGACAGACTGGAGTTGTTTTCCTTGAAAGAGAGGAGATTGGGAGAGGACTTGATTGAGGTGTATAAATTTATGAGAGGCATAGACAGGGTAAATATGAAGGATATCTTCTACCTTCCTGGAGGGATCATGGAACAGTTAGCATAGGTTTAAGGAAAGGGGAGGAAGGTTTACAGGAGATGTAAGAGAAAACTTTTTCATCCAGAGAGTACAGGGAATCAGGAAATCACTGCCCCTAAGGTTGGGAGAGACAAAAACCCTCGGGGACAGTGAAGAAATATTTAAATGTGTATTTGCGCTGCCAAAGCATATAAGGCTATAGGCCCAGTGCTGGGAGCCAGATTTAGAATAGTGAGGTGGTTGGCGTGAATGGGATGGGCCGAAGGGCCTTATCCTGTACTGTTGACCTCCATGACTCATTGACTCGGTCGTGGAAAGAGCATTTCAAGCAACTCAGAGAGTTACAACACACTGTCACGTGGTAAGGCACGGATTAATGTGGTGGGGGCATTCAGCGTCATTTTGTTAAAGGAAGATTATGCCTCACCCCCAATTCAGGTGAGTTAGATCAGCTTTGAAAAAATGGCACGCAGGAATTTTTGCTCTTCTTCTCTGGGCGAGGTGCTTGATCGAGAAAGAAAAGGTTCAGCATGGAAATGTGTAAGACAACTGGTCTGACTACAGCTGAAGATTTGTTATGTAGATCTGGTTACCACATTACACAGAGGGCATCACTGATCGAGAGAGAGGGAGAGACCAGAGGAGATTCATGCGAATGGAACTTGAACTTGAATATGGAGCTCTGTAATCTGCAGCATTACACACCAGGTGTAATTGGACGTGGGTTTAGAACGGGTGACTATTTTTCTTTCGACCAGCACAAAGATCATAGGATGAAATCTGTGCCATCCCTTTACTATGGTCTAATGGTTCTCTTCTCCATATCACTCAGTTGAATGGCAATGGGAACACTGCATACTGTTCTGGCGTACATATGTCTGACTCATAGCACACAACTGTTGTGTCAATGGCATCTCCCTTTCTGTTCCCCTGGTGAAATCCCCTCTTGCCTATTTACCGGAGGAGGAGTGTGCAGAGCGAAATGCTGTAATCCAGGCGAAGTTTACATCATTGTGCATTGCCGCGGAGAATTACGCTGCTGTAAGAAATAATGACGGAGATATCAGAGACTGCCCAAAATATACGCCCCCTCTGAGCTTCTGACTGATGCTACCTGTAGTCCCTGTTGATCAGGCACAGCTCCACTGGATCGATGCAATCACTGGTTGACCCATTGTTTTCCAACTTATGTCAATAAAACTTATCACCTTGAGTACTGCCTCTTGTGTGTTTCTCATTTTCCATTGTGCGTGTGTGTGCGTGCGTGCGTGTGTGTGTCTGTGTGCGTGAGAGAAAGAGAGAGAGGAGGATTGGAAAAGACGGGGCCACACTGACATCCTGTAGCTCCAATAAAGTCAGCGTCACCAAGTCATCACTTCCCGCCCACCTGCAAACTGGGAATGGTCACATTCCATAGTCAACCCGGTTCTGTGAAAAGAACAGAACGTCTG
Organism: Ginglymostoma cirratum; assembly: GCA_024137785.1. Lineage (NCBI taxonomy): Eukaryota > Metazoa > Chordata > Chondrichthyes > Orectolobiformes > Ginglymostomatidae > Ginglymostoma > Ginglymostoma cirratum. The sequence goes on from JAHRHZ010000137.1 coordinate 3,101,395, forward strand.
GAGTTGATGGCAACGTGGTGGACATGTCCAAAGCTGCTGGGCCCGGAAGTACTCAATGTTGACTCTGAAACCTCTGAGATCTCACTGAGTCCACCCCAACCGAGAACAGAGGCTCTCCACTGGGCAACGTCGCTCTGCTGATGAAGGATACTCTGAGGGGAGCAAAGTGCACAGGCCAGGCGATGTGACGGGCCGTCCACATCTAATGGTGGGGTTCAGGTAAAGAACTGATCGGAGGAGGGAGCACCACCAAGTTCTCTTACCCTAAATGATGAGCAAGCCCAGTTTGTCGGTGCAAGAGACAAGGCTGGATAGCCTATAAGTGTAGCTCCAGTTCAGGCATGGTGAGAGGGCGATACATTTTAACTGATCTAATATCTCTGTGTCGCAATAGGTTGGCGTGCTCGGTTGTTAACCGGAAGGTTGATGGCTCAAAACCACCCAGAGGCAAAAGCCTGTCTCTCTTTGGTGGTTGGTTAGCTCAGCTGGTTAGAGCACAGTGCTAATAACACAAAGGTCATAGGTTCAATTCCCATACTTGCCAAGTCTCAGTGTTTCTAGCTGTGAGCTTAATGCTATGTGCCCTGACCGGAAGCTTGTGTGGCTGTTTCAACTTCAGGGCTGGCTCAGTGGTTAACACTGCTGCGTCATAGTGCCAGGAACCTGCGGTCAATTCAACCCTGGGGCGACTACCTGTGTGGAGTTTGCACATTCGACCTATGTCTGCGTGGGTTTCCTCTGGGTGCTCTGGTTTCCTCCCAGAGTTCAAAAATGTGCCGGCTAGGTGGATTGGCTGTAGTTTTCAAGCATGTGCATATTCGGTGCGTTAACAGGGGAATTGGTCTGGGTGGGATGAGCTGAGGGTTGGTGTGGACTTGTTGGGCTGAAGGACCTGTTCACACTATAGGGATTCTATCTTAAAAAGACTGGTACACCCCTGTGATGAAGCCAAATCTGGTGACTTTTCTCACATTCAAGTCATAAACACAAGTCATCAACAATTCATTGTATGTGCAGGCCACTGAGAGATCCTGGGACTCTGAAAGTTGCTGGTGAATGGTGCACCGACCATTCATCTCTGCTCCCATCACTTCCTCTCAAATATCCAAGAGGTCTCCTTTCTCCGTCCCTCTCAAACATTCTGTATTTTTCCATCAGAGATAAAAGGTACTGCAGATACTGGAGAATCCGAGATAACAAGCATGGGGCTGGATGAACACAGCAGGTCAAGCAGCATCATAGGAGCAGGAAAACGCGACGTTTCGGGCCTAGACCCTTCATCAGAAATGGGGGAGGGGAAGAGGGTTCTGAAATAAATAGAGAGAGAGGGGGAGGCGGATAGAAGATGGATAGAGGAGAGGATAGGTGGAGAGGAGGCAGACAAGTCGAAGAGGCAGGGATGGAGCCAGTAAAGGTGAGTGTAGGTAGGGGGGTAGGGAGGAGATAGGTCACAAGCTTCAAAATCTCCCCTCCCCCAACCACATCCCAAAACCAGCCCAGCTCATCTCCACCTCCCTAACCGGTTTTTCCTCTCACCCCAAGCCACACCCCCATCTCCTATCTACTAACATCATCCCGCCCCCTTGACCTGTCCGTCCTCCCTGGACTGACCTATCTCCTCCCTACCCCCCTACCTACACTCACCTTTACTGGCTCCATCCCCGCCTCTTCGACTTGTCTGCCTCCTCTCCACCTATCCTCTCCTCTATCCATCTTCTATCCGCCTCCCCCTCTCTCCCTATTTATTTCAGAACCCTCTTCCCCTCCCCCATTTCTGATGAAGGGTTTAGGCCCGAAACGTCGAGTTTTCCTGCTCCTGTGATGCTGCTTGACCTGCTGTGTTCATCCAGCCCCATGCTTGTTATCCTGTATTTTTCCATTTTCCTTTTTCTTCCTCTCCTTCTCTAGTTCTCACTCTAACAGAGTGCTTAGCTTTCCCCCTTTCCCACTCGCTTCTACCTGCTCCCACATTACTTTCGAAAACGGAGAGCAGTACAGCACAGGAACAGACCTTTTGACCGACTGTGGCTGTGCAGACACATGATGCCATTCTAAACTGACTCCATCCGCCTGTACATGGTTGGAATCATTCTATTCTCTGCCTGCTCGTATGTCTGTCCAAATTCATCTCTAAAGAAATGCTATCGTATCCGCTTTTACCACCTCCTCACCAGCTGGCAACGTGTTCCAGGCACCTGTCTTCCTCTACATTGGAAAGAAACTTGCTTCACACATCCCCGTTAAAAACTTCTCATTCTCATCTTAAGCCTGTGTCACCTGGTTTTCTGATATTTCCACCCAGAGAATAAAAGACTCCCTCTAACCAAGCCGCTCATAATTTTGTAGACTTCGATCAGTTCACCACTCAGCGTCTGACACTAACGTGAAAACTGTCCAAGTTCATCCAATCTCTCTTTTATTGCTAATATACTTCAATTCAGGCAGCATACTAGTAAATCTTTTGTGCACCCTCTCCAAGACATCCACATCGGTCCTGTCGTGTGACAAACAGAACTGCACACAATGCTCCAAATGTGCCTAACTAATTTTTTATACAGCTGCAACATGCCTTGTCAACTTTTTTGCTCAATGCCTCAAATGGTGAAGGCAAACGTACTGCACGTCCTCTTTACTATCTTCTCTATTTTGTTGCTACTTTCAGGTCGACATGGACTTGCACCCCAAGATCCCTGCGTATATCAATGCTGCTAACGCTCCTGTCATTTACTTTATACTTTCCCCTTGCATTTATCTCCTGAAATGCATCACTTCACATTTGCCCAGATTAAACTCCACCCAAGTTTTCAATTGATCTGTATCATGCAGTATCCTTTGACAACCTACATCACAATCCATAATTCCACCAATTTTGGTGCCACCTACAAACTTACTAATCAGACCACTCACATTTTCACTCAAATCCTTACATATGTCAAACAATGGAAGTCCCAGCACTGATCCTTGTGGAACGCCACGGACCACAAACCTCCCATCAGGAAAGTACACATTCACAACTATGGACTTCTATGACCGTACCCATATTGTATCCCACTGAGTCTGGATCCGATGCGACTTAATCTTTTGGACCACCCCGCTATGAAGGACCTCGTCACATTCTTCAGTAATGTCCATGTAGACAACATCCATTGCCTCCCCTCATCAATCATCTTCCTCACTTCCTCATAAAAGGATTCAAGTTTTTAAGACAAGACCTCCCGTGCACAGAGCCACGCTGAATATTCCGAATAAGTTCATTCTTTTCCAAGTGTGAGTAAAATCTCTCAAAGAGTCTTCTCCAATAATTGCCTGATCGATGATATAAGGCTGAGATAACAAGGTGTGGGGCTGGATGAACACAGCAGGCCAAGCGGCATCAGAGGAGCAGGAAGGCTGACGTTTCGGGCCTAGACCCTTCTTCTGAAACGTCAGCCTTCCTGCTCCTCTGATGTTGCTTGGCCTGCTGTGTTCATCCAGCTCTACACCTTGTTATCTCAGATTCTCCAGCATCTGCTGTTTCGACTATCTCTGAAACAATGATATAAGGATCACTGGCCTATAATTTCTTGGATTACCCCTATTGCCCTAGTTAAATAAAGGAATATCATTATCTGTGTTTCAGACTACGGTGGCCACATCTTTGAATAAAGAGGTTAGAAATCCCCAGTGATGTCCTCCTTTGTCTACTACGGAATCCCGTCATAGATGGCAGCAGACCCTGGGACTAAATTACCACAATGGTTTCAAGCCAGCCTTCACCTCTTCTTCCTTAATTTCAACATGTCCCTCCCTAATTTATACCATCATCCATGTCCTTCTCCATGTTGAATATGGATGCGAAGTACTCATTAATGACCTCGCCCACTTCCAGGCATAAATTCTCTTCTTTGACCTTGAGGAGACCTACCCTTTCCCTAATTACGCTCTTAATCCTGTTATACGTATGAAATGCCTTGTAATTCTTCTTAATTTTATTTGCCAAAAATGCTTCATGATCACATTTAGCCCTCCTAATTTCTTGTTTAAGTCCTTTTACGCTCTCTTTATACACCTCAATACATTGCTTGATTTCACTTCTCTAAACCTTAAATATGCTTCCTTCTTTGTTTTCACTGAACTTTCAATATCTCTTCGTATCCAGGGTTCCCTTATTTTTTCATTCCATAGTACCATGATGGTCCTGAATGCTGATCAGCTGACTTTTAAAACTTCCCACATGTCAGAAATGGATTTACCCAAAACAGCTACCCCAGTTTAATTTCTCCAGGTCCTGCTTAGTATCTTATCTTGTTCTGTGGTTTCATGATCATCACTGTCTGTCCTTCCTCCCTCTCCTTTTCAGTCTCACTCACACTATCTCTCTGTGCTTCTTTCACACGGCTGTATCAATGAGCATAGAATTAGAAGAATCCCTACAGTGTGGAAACAGGGCCTTTGGCCCAACAAGACCACACCGACCCTTGGAGCATCCCACCCAGACCCGTCCCCCTACAACCCACATACCCCTGAACACTATGGGCAATTTAGCATGGCCAATCCACCTAGCCTACACATCTTTGGACTGTGGGAGGAAACCAGAGCAAACCCACGCAGACACGGGGAGAATGTGCAAACTCCACACAGACAGTCATCTGAGGCTGGAATCGAACTTGGGTCCCTCGTGCTGTGAATCGGCAGTGTTAACCACTGAGCCACCGTGCCGCAGATGTATATATAGTCAAATGCCCACAGTGTTAAGATATTGTTCAATTGTTAATGATTTGCCCATTAAAATAGAACCGTGCAGCCAACAGGCACCATTCTGGCAATCATCCTTTGACAAAGTCGCAAGGAATGGATTGTCACTGAATATGATCTAGGAGACAATGAAAGGATTGTCTCAGTACAAAAACAAAGTTAACGCTTTGGGTCCGGTGACTCTTCCTCAGATGCTGGCAGACCTTCTGAGCTTTTCCAGCAACTTTGTTTTAGTTCCTGATTTACAGCATCCGCAGTTCTTTTGTTTTTTTTGCCTCAGGGTACGACAGGACCTACCTCAGATGGGAAGATGGGCTGAGGAATGGCAGGTGGAGTTTAAATTAAATAAACGTGAGGTGTGGTATTCTGGTGAGGCATATCAGGGCAGGACTTATGCACTGAATGATAGGGTCATGGAGTTACCGGACAAACAGGCCTTTTGTTGCAGGTTCATAGTTGAGTGTGGCGTTGAAGGTATGCTTATTTCATCTGACAGTGCATTGAGTATAGGAGTTGGGATGTCATGTTATGGGCAGACAGGACACTGGTTAGGCCATTTCTGGAATGCTGTAACCAATTCTGATCTCGCTGCTCGTGGAAAGTTGTTAGTAAATTAGAAAAGGTTCAGAAAAGATTTACAAGTTTGTTGCCAGTTTGGAGGGTGTGAGCTGTATGGAGAGGCTAAATAGATTAGAACTATTTTGTCTGAGCCTCAGAGGCTGAGGGCTGACTGCATAGATTTTTATAAAGTCATGAGTGGCATTGGTAGCATGAACAGCTAAGGTCTTTTTACCAGAGTTGGGTTTTCAAAACTAGGTTTAAGGTCAGAGTGGAAAGATTTCAAAAGAAATAAGGCGCAACTTTTTCATGCAGTTGGTGATCCGTGTATGGAATGAGCTGCCAGAGGAAGTGGGTGGGGGCTGGTACGGTTACAGCATTTAAAAGGCATCTGGATGGGTACTTGAATAAGAAGGGTTTCGAGGGATATGGGCCAAATGCTGGAAAATGGGACAGGATTAATTTAGGACATCTGGTCAGCATGGACGAGTTGGACCAAAGGGTCTGTTTCCATGTTGGACATCTCTATGGCTATAACTGTGAGCTCACTGACTATCTGTGGAGAGAGATCAAAAACACACACATGAACGCAAACACACACACACACACACACACACACACACACACACACACTTGCACACATACAACACAGACACGCACAAACAACATGCATACGCACACACAATCGCATACACACACACACACACACACACAAAAACACACATTGTCATCCATGTGGATTGGAGAGGAACTTGCATGCGATGGCCTTCCCACGTATCTGTTGCTCTTGCTTTTCTCGATGGAAGTTGTCACGGTTTTGGAAGGCACTGTCTAAGGAACAGAGTAACGTTGGCAACTCTTCAACAGGGAGTCATTGTACAGAACTCCGGAACTTTGAAAGGTGACATATGGCATTATTTTAGACTGTAACCACCCCACCATCTTTCTGTATGTGGTCTTTAGAATTCTCCATCTCACCCCTTCTGTTTCTCCTTCTTTCCTTCTGTATCTTTCCCTCCCTTGGCTTACGTTTCTCCTCTTTCTCTCTCTCTCTCTCCCTGCATCTTTCCCTCTCTATCTCCTTTTCTATCTGTGTGTATCTCTCTCTCCCTCTCTCCTTCCTTGTACCTCTCCCTTTCTCTTTGCGTCTCTCTCTCTCTTCCTTGTATCTCTCCCTCTCTCTGCATGTCTCCGTCTCTCTCCCTCAATCAAATTACTCTTTATCCATTATAACAAGGCGTGGGGCTGGATGAACACAGCAGGCCAAGCAGCATCATAGGAGCAGGAAAACTTGACGTTTCGGGCCTAGACCCTTCATCAGAAAATCAGAGGTT
>JAHRHZ010000137.1:3113020-3159999 GCA_024137785.1 Ginglymostoma cirratum
GGAGGGTCAGTGCTGTGGGAGTGCTGCACTATAGGAGGGTCAGTGCTGTGGGAGTGCCGCACTATAGGTGGTTTGGAGCTGTGAGAGTGCCACAGTGTGGAAGGGCCAGTGCTGTGGGAGTTCTACACTATAGCAGAGTCAGTGCTGTGGGAGTGCCACAGTGTCGAAGGGCCATTGCCGAGTAAGACATTCATTATCAGAGGGTCAGCACTGAGGGAGCACCCCACTGTCAGAGGGTCACTGCTAAGTGAACGGGTGCTGTCGGAATGTCAGCGCTAACAGAGATCATCAGTTTCCAAGATGAAGAGGGACAGTGCTGAGGAAACTGGCACTGTCAAAGGGCTCGTGTTGAGAGAGTGCCAAACTGTCAGATGGGCAGGGCTGTGGGAGTTCTGCACTGTTGGAGTGTCAGTGCTGAGGAAACAAGGCACTGTCAGAGGGCCAGTGCAAAGGGAGCCACACATTGTAAGTTGGTCAATGCTGAGGGAAAACTGTATTGTCAGAGGGTCAGTGCTGAGCGAGAACCGCATTGTCAGAGGTTCAGTGCTGAGGGAGGACCGCATTGTCGCAGGGTCAGTGCTGAGGGAGAACTGCATTGTCAGAGAGTCAGTGTTGAGGGAGAGCCGCATTGATGGTGACTGAGTGTTGAGGGAGTTACATAGAAACATAGAAGATAGGATTAGGAGGAGGCCATTTGACCCTTCGATCCTGCCTCATCATTTATCACGATCATGGCTGATCATCCAACTCAATAGCCTAATCCTGTTTTCTCTCCATAACCATTAATCCCATTTGCCCCAAATGATTTATCTAGCCACTTCTTGAAAACATTCAACGTTTCGGCATCAACAACTTCATGCGGTAATGAATCCACAGACTCAACACTCATTGAGTGAAGAAATGTCTCCTCATCTCCTTCCTAAATCGTCTACCCCGAATCCTCAGACTGTGACCCTTCGTTCTGTACCCACCATTAGAAACATCCTCCCTGCATGTACTTTGTCTAGTCTTCTTGGAATTTTGTAAATCTTTATTAGATACCCCCTCATTCATCTGAACTCCAGCGAAAACAATACTAACGGAGTCAATCTCTCCTCATATGTCAGTCCCACCATCCCCGAAATCAGCCTGGTAATCCTCCGCTGCTCTCCCTTGAGAGTAAGAGCATCCTTCCTCAGAAAAAGAGACCATAACAGCACACAATATTCTAGGTGTGGCCTCACCAAGTCCCTGTACAACTGCAACAACACATCACTGCTCCTGTACTCGAAACCTCTCGCAATGAAGGCCAACATACCATTTACCTTCTTTACCGCCTGCTGCACCTGCAATGCTTACCTTCAGCGACTGGTGCACAAGGACACCCAGGTCCCGCTGCACACTCTCCTCTCCAAATTTACAACCATTCAGGTACTAATCTGCCTTCTCGTTTTTGCTTCCAAAGTGAATAACCTCACATTTATCCAATTTATACTGCATCTGCCATTGATTTTCCCACTCATCCATACTGTCCAGAGAATGCTGAAGGATCTCTGTGTCCTCGTCACAGTTCACCCAACCACCTAGCTTGATATTATCTGTACACTTTGAGATGTTGCATTTTGTTCCCTCATCCAAATCATTGATATATATTGTGAATAGCTGGAGTCCCAGCACCAATACACCACCTGCCTGACAATTTGAAAAGGCCCACTAATTCCTACTCTTTGTTTCCTCTCTGCAAACCAGTTTTCGATCCATCTCAATACACTTCCCTCAATCTTGCACAATAATCTCTTACTCAGGACTTTGACAAACGCTTCCAGAAAGTCCAAATATACCACATCCACTGCTCCCACCCCAACCCCCCCCCCAAACCCCGTCAACTTTAATAGTTACGTCTTCGTGGAATCTCAACAGAGTTGTCGAGCATGATTTCCCCTTCATAAATCCATGCTGACTCTGTCTGATCCTGGCAATGTTTTCTAAATACTCCGCTTGATAATGGATTCAAGAATTTCCTCCAATACCAATGCTCAGTTTACTGGTCTGTAATTCCCTAATTTCTTTTTAACCTCCTCTTTTGAATATTGGAGTGACTTTAACCACCCTCCAATCTGCAGGGACTGTTGCAGGTCTGTAGAATCCTGGGAGATGACAAGCAATGTGTCCACTATTTCGAGAGCTACTTCCTTAAATACTTTGCGTTGTAGATTATCAGGCTCTGGGGATTTATCCACCTTCAATCCCATCAATTGTCCCAGCACTATTTCTCTACAAATATTGATCTCCCTCAATTCTTCCTTCTCATTAATCTTGCATTCTGCAACATTTATGGTATCCGATTTGTGTCCTCTTTTTGAAGACAGAACCGAAGTATGTATTCAGTTGTGCAGCCATTTCTTTGTCCCCTATTATACAATTCCTCGTTTCTGTCTGTAGGGGACCTACATGTGTCTTCACCCATCTAATTCTCTTCACTATAAAAATTCATAATGTCGGTCTTTATTCCCTGCATGCTTACTTTCACATTGTATTTCCCCTTCTTAATCAATCCATTGGTCCTCCTTTGCTGAATTCTCAACTGCTCCCAATCCTCAGACATATTATTTTTCTTGGCCAATCTATATACTTCTTCCTTGGATTGGATACTCTCGCTAATTTCCTTTTCTAAGCCCTCTTACCCATTTTGCTTCTGGACCAGACAGGAATAAACAGTTGTTGCAGTTCCCCCTTGCGTTCTTCGAATGTTTGCCATTGCCTATCCACTGTCATCCCTTTAAGTAACTCTTCCCAATCTATCAAGGCCAAGTCATGCCTCATATCTTCATTGTTTCCTTTATTAAGATTCAGCACCCTAGTCTCCGAATCAACTACCTCACTCTCCATCTTGCTTAACAATTCTATCATGTTTTGGTCGCCCATCCCCAAGAGGTCTCACACAGCTAGATAGGCAACTATTCCCTTCTTATTACACAGTACCCAACTTAAGATGGCCTGCTCACTAACTGGTGCCTCCACATATTGGTCAAGAAAACCATCCCGTATACATTCCAGGAATTCATCCTCTACGGCATTGTGGCCAATTTGATTTGCACAATCTATGTGCAGTGTCGGAGGGCCAATGCTGATGTTGGTCCACACTGTCAGATGGTCAGTGTTGTGGGATATCCGCACTGTCAGCGTGTCAGCGCTGAGGGAGCTCCTCACTAGCAGGGGTCAGTGCTGAGGGAGCACGGCACTGGAGGAAGGTCAATGCTGATGGCGCTCCGCGCTCTCAGATGATCAGTGCTGAGGGAGCTCCCTACTTTTGGATGGGCAGAACAAGACAGTGACACGAGTTGGAGATAAATGAAGTGGGTTTTATTCACACAGTTCTAAGGTTTCATGGTGTGAAGCCTGGACTACCCAGCAGTAGTGGAACTAGTGCTGTTGTGGTAAAGTCTTGGTTAACAGTGACAACTCCCCATTTTATTATCCCCTGACCACGCAGCATTTGTAAAACCAGAAACCCTTGTTACAGATTATGTCCTCATTGCTCTCACAAGGCCCTTGTCTACAGGTCCCTCCTCGAATTCTGTCACATCCAAAGATCGACCCTGAAAGGAAAACAATGACAGATTAGATGCAATAGGGTCTGAACAGGGGAAAATGTGGCATGTGTGATGCATTGTGTTTCCAGTTTGGTTTGTTAGGGGAGATGGAGCCAGGGAGAAACCGTCCACTCAATCCCCATCCAGAATCGATTGGCTGTCCCAGCACCATAAACAGAAATGCTAAGAGCAGTGTTCCCCACATCTTCAGCTAAGCTGCTCTGAGGGACACCGAGATGATCAGCGTCCAGAAGCCATTTCTCAGGACATATATCATCTTCAGTTAATGAATACAAGTACTTGGTAAGGACTGCATCCGCCTTGGCATGTTGGAGTGACAGTTTATGAACTCAATTTTTTTTTTTAAAATCTCACAAAGTTTTCACAAGCTGCGTGTATGAGTTTTATTCTGTCAATGTCCCCTGAGGTTGCTCAGCAACATCCTCACAATTCACTTTTCTCCCTGGCTATCATCATTTGCAAACTTAGGGACTTTATCTTCAAAATCTATCTCCAAATCATTTATCTAAGTCATAAAAAGCAAAGGTCCAAAAACCAATCCCCAGAGGGACATCACTTCAGGTCATCGCCAGTCTGACAGTCACCCATATATATATACCCTCTGTTTCCTACCTATTAACCAACTTCTAATCCATGCTGCCAAGGGCTCATCAATTCCAAACATTTGTTTATTTGCTAACCAAGCTGTCATGTGGCACTGTAACAAATGTTTTCTTAAAGTGCCTCATCTACTGCCTATGTCACCTCGTTGAAGATCTCAATCAGGGGAGGCAATGGCTGAGTGGTATTATCGCTGGACTGTTCACCCAGAGACCCAGATAATGTCCCAGGGACTTGGGTTCGAATCCTACCATGGCAGATGTTGGAATTTGAATTCAATAAATATCTGGAATTAAGAATCTAATAATGACCATGAATCCATTGTTGATTGTCGGGTGGGGGTGAGCCCCATCTGGTTCATTGATGCCCTTTAGGGAAGGAAACTGACATCCTTACCTGGTCTGGTATACATGTGACCCCAGATCCATTGCAATGTGGTTGACTCTCAATCGTCCTCTGGGCAATTAGGGATAGGCAATATATGTTGCTTCGCAAGTGACACCTCATCCCATAAATGAACGAGAGTAAAGATTTCTGGCAAGTCGGAGATGAGGAATCCGAAAGTCCATAACCCAGCTCCTGACTCCCCAGACTCTGTCCACCATTGACAGGGCACAAGTTAGACATGTGAAGGTAATACTCCACATGTGCTGGGATGGAAGCAGCTCCAACCAAATGGAGAAGCTCGACATCATCCATGGCAAAACAGCCCACTTGGTTGGCATCACATTCACAAACATTCCCTCCCTCCATGACCAGTGCTCAGCAGTAGCAGTGTGAAATATATTCGAGAAGCATTCCAGGAACCCAACAAATCGACAGCACCTTACAAATGCATAACCAGTTCCATCTGCAAGGACAATGGCAACAGATACATGGGAAAATCATTACCTGCAAGTGCCCCTCTAACCCATTCGCCATTGTAGCTTGGAAATATGTCACCATTCTTTCACTGTCATTGAGTCAAAATCCTGGAATTCCTTCCCTAACAGCACTGTAAGGCTATCTATAGCACATGGATTGCAATGGTTCAAGAAGGCAGCTCACCACCACCTTCTCACGGGATAATTGAGGACTGCAGCAATAATTACAAGCTGACTGAGCCAAGTTCCACGAGAGAACTTTTAAAAAATCTAAACTTATGACAGTTGGATATTCAATAGTTCAGGGTACATGCACATGCCCCACCAATCGAAATTGAGCTGTTACTGCATATTCGGGGACAGCCCCTTCCTCATAACCTTACTAAATGCTGTCAGACAGGAGGCAACTTGTGACAGCACGACATGGCTTGAAAAACCAAACATTTAACAAGCTAACAAACCGCTTGGAATGAGAAGCATTTCACCATCTGGACAGAGAGATGATGAAGGGTGATAGAGGTACAGAGATATTGTGCTAAATATGAAGAGGGAGGTAGGAAGATAGAATGATAACAACACAGGGGTACATGTGAGGTACAGCAAGAGAAGGCAATGAAGGAGCAGGTATGGAAAGAGAAAGGCAAGCAGAGGTTAAGATTTGGAGGCAGAGATGAAATGTGATAATGGCAAAGGGACAAGGATGAAGAATACACCTGGAGCACTGTGCACTGTTCTACTCTCTTTATTCCCTCCATTAGACCACCCCTGGGGCACAATGCCCAATTCTGGTGATTCTAGTCTCCACATACTTTAGATAGTACAGACTTGGAGAACTGTGCACAGATCTGGTCTGCGTATCCCTTGGATAGACCACACTTGGAACAGTGTGCAGTTCTAGTCTCGACATTCTTCAGTTAGACCACCGTTAGAGCACTGTGAATAGTTTGGGACTCCATTTCCCTTGATTAGACCACACTCGTTTCACAGTGCATAGATCTGGTCTCTGCATCCCTCAGTCAGACCACACTTCGAGCACTCTGTGCCTGCATAATTAGATCACACTCACATGACCATGCATAATTCTGGATTCCACATCCCTCAGTAAAACCATAATTGGAGCACTATGCACCATTATGATCTCCATATCCCTCGGTTAGACTACAGTCAGACCACTATACAGACTTCTGGTCTCCATGTAACATGATGAGACCAAAATGGGAGCACTCAGCACAGATCCAATTTCATATCTCTCAGATAAATCAGATTTGGAGTGCTGCACAAAGTTCTGGGTTTTATATTCCTCGGTTAGAATACTTGAGAGCACTGTTCCCTCTTTCATTCTCCATATTCCTCGGTTATACCTTGTAAAGGATTCTCTGCACATTTCTAGTCTCTGTTGCACTCGTTTAGATCTCAATTAGAGCAAAGTTCCTGTCTCTGTGTCATTACTTTAGACCATACTTCGAGCAGCATGGCCCCTTCTGGTTTCCATGTGTCTCAGTTTGACCTCACGTGGAGCATCGTGCAAAGTTATACTACATCTGGAGCACTGTGCAGTGCTAGTCTCCATATACCACATTTAGACAACACTTGGAACATTGTGAACCGTTCTGGATCTATACCCCTTGGTTAAACACTACTTAGAGCTCTTTCCACAATCTTGACCTTCACAAACGTCGATTAGACCACATTTTTAGTTCTGTATACTCTTCTGTTCTTCGCATCCTTCAGTTGACCACACTTGGAGCATGGTTCCAGTCTCCATATCACTACTTTGACACTTTGAGCACTGCACGCAGTTCTGTTCTCTGCATCCCTCCATTAGACCACACCCGCAGCTCCTTACGCAGTTCTGTTCTCTGTATCCTTCTGTTAGATGACACTGGGAGCAATATGCACAATTCTGGTCTCCAAAATCCTCAGTTGGAACACACCTGCGACACTCAATGCTGTTCTGGAGCATGCAGTGTTTGTTTGAAATGCATCATACCCCTACGATACACAGTGGGCCCATTTCTGCCCACGTTGTTTGCCTGGAACATAGGCCAAACCTACCTTCCCCTCCTTTTTGACAGTCTTGGACATGGGGATTTGACAGGAATGAATCATTCCAAGCGAAAATTCAGCAGCTTCTTCAACGTCACCTTCCGCCCTCATGACCTGTGCCAACTTGAATAATGAGAGTTCGAGGGGCATGGGAAAACGATGAGCTGAGCCCCCTTCCACCACAGAACCTCACACACCATCGCCCCAACTTGAACTCCTTCATTCACAGTCACTCTTCACTGTCTTATGCCCATCTTTTTTATCTATCTTGTTTTTTATTTCCCTCTACTGGGCCTTTCCTGCTAGTGGAGGAGGATATCCCCAGGGATGGTGATGGATGAGATTGGGACATTGGCAGTAAGATGTGATTTTCTGAGATGTCTGTGTAGGAGCTGCAAGGTATCAACCTGACACTATCTTTTTCTGTCCTCCGCTCTCTCCGTGGTTACAGAGGGACCTACGGATCCCAGTGAGAAATGATAGTTGGGCAAGAGGCGGTGATCAATGCAGTGAGTTTTATTCCCAACTTGCAAAAAGCGAAGGGCCAGGGATCATTGTACCCATGAGCGGAGCAAAGTCATTCGAGAAATGAAAGTGAGCATCGTTCAGAGTCTCAAGCAGATCTCTCGTTGGGACATGGTCCCTTTGTGAGACCCATAGCGACATGTGAAACATCTGAAAATGGTGGTGTTCTCACCTTCTTTGCATCAACGTAGCCTGCAGGTCCATACCTGACATCCTGTGAAAAGGAAAGGAAGATATCATCAATGCCATCATTCAGGGCCTTCAAATATTCAGGACGACCCCTGAGATGTCTAATAGACGTTCGTGCTGACCACGACTAAGCCGAGAGTTTGGAACGTGTTGGGTTGACCAGCCAAAACCTGACAGTGGATTGGCCTCCAAGCTCATCGTCACCGAGTAATGCGAGGGTAAAGCTGTATGCAGTACTCCAAGAGTGACCTCTCGAATGTGTGCGGGAGCTTTAACTGTGCGCATTGCTGCAAGTGAGACCCAACCAATCAGCAATGTGTGTGGCAACCAGAACATGCATCGTGATCCAGCACTGAGGGGCTCAGTGTCCTCCTCCTCCTCTTCATTGGAATAATTCCGTACATTGTTCACTGAGCTATGTGCTCCCCTATCGTACCATAAGAAATAGGAACAGGTGTAGGCTGCTTGAACTCTCAAACCTGTTTCTTCATTCAATAGGATCATCCTCAATCCTACATACCTCGTGGCCACTTTCCATCCCTTTCCACGTAGCCCTTCATTCCTTGACTGATCAAGAATTCATCTCTTAAATATAAGCAAGGACTCTGCCCCCACAGCTCTTCCTGGCAAGGAACTCCAAATGCGGGAGAGAAGATATTCTTCCTGATCTCAGTCTTAAACTGGTGAACCTTTATTCTGAGTCTATTCCCGCTGGTCCTGGACTCTCCCATCAGGGGAAACATCCTGTCAGCATTTGCGCTCAAGATCCATAAGTTTCAAGGCGATTACCTCACATCCTTCTAAATTCCAGAGAGTGGAGTCTGAAACTGTCAAATATTTGCTCAAGAGAGAAGCCGTCCATACCAGGGACCATCCCAGTGAACCCTCGCTGAACTGCCTGGAAGAAAATCATATATTTTCTTCAATAAAGGAGCCTCCAAATGCAGAAAGGGTGCTGACTCCACAATTGGCAGTGACAGACCATATCAGCACCAGCAAAACAAGGGCCAAGAGCAGAACTTTCTTCATTATCCATTAGTTCCCCTCATAATCACAAGGTCTCGATTTCGGAGCGGATGCCTTTTATATGACACTCAAGTAGTTTCGTCATTCTCCTCAGAGTCCCCCAGAGTCATGGTGAGATGACTGGAACACGGAGGCTCTTTATTGAAAAAGAGGCTGTTCTGCAGTTAATAATCACAGATAAACATTAAATATTACATCCGTCTTGTGCTTTTTATAACGTTAGTTCACTAACTAAGGCTAATGTAATTGGAATCAAAGGTTAAATGCTTCTGCCAAGCCAGTTATTTATCAGTGTACGGAGAAATGTTATTCGATAAGTGGTTGAAGGTTTAAATAAAATCTCAGTTTCGGTTATAGGAAGTGCTGTTCGGTAGCTGTGGAGACCAATTATCCCATCATTCCTCTGTTGTCTCTCTGACCATATGATCGAGCTATACCTACACAATCACTGCCTTTACCCCATCATTTCCCTGACTTTATTTTCACTCTTAATTATTGATCCAGTTCCCATTTTGAAAGTTGAATCAGCTTCCCTCGTCCTTTCCGTCGGCTCATTCCAGATCTCTGCGCATCAAGGGAATTTCCTGGATTCTCTTCAATCTGTTTCTCCTAGTTCCCAAATCTCTGACGAACAGAAATATTGCACAGTTAGTTCTGGGAAAAGCATTCCAAGGGTTCCTTTGGTGACTCGAACTAATAATGATCCGTCGGTTAGCATTATTAACTTACATTATCCGTTCAGTCACGCTTTGCTAATTGTGGGATCTTGCTGTTCTCACGCTGGTTTCCATCTTTCCTTTGTGAAAAATAACCTCGTCATTTCAACAATGATTCATTGTCACCAGGGAATGTGGGGATGTATTTGTGATGGGATGAAATACTCTGCACTTGTCTGGATGTGTGTGGCTCAGCCGACGCTAGAGAAGCACGACACCCATCCTTGTCAACATCAATCCCCACTTTCAGCGCTCACTCCCTGCACCACCAACGTACAGCCGCAGCAGTGTGGAACATCTCCCGTTCCTCCATCAGACCAAGTGGGACATCCGGCAATGTGAAAATGAAGAGTCACTCCCTTTCTTTGGAAACGCTTTGATAGTGTTCTGTCTGCTCAAGTAACACCAAACTCAATAATCCAGGTTTACGGAACGAGACTGAGTTGACCCAGTGAGATGACCAAACCTGGGGCTTTCACATCACTGAGAAAATAGCATGCTACGTGATTATTCAAATGATGTCCTTTCAGAGATTCCATCCTGTCAGTGGGATTGTCATCCAGTGAGCCTGTCCCACCACTGGCGCCTCTCCTGCCAATGACTCCGACCTGCCAGTGCAACTGGCCTGCCAGTCCTATCGGCCCGGCCAGTGATGTTTATAATGCATTGCGGTCTGTTGTGCCATTGGTGTCCGTTCTGCCAGTGGGACTATGATGTATGTAGTGACTGTCCTTCTCCCCCGATGCTGTCCTGCCAGTATTGACTATCCTGGCAGTTATTCTGCCCTGCCAGTGTCGTCTGCCCTGCCAGCGATTCTCCCCGCCAATGATTTCTGCACTGCCACTTTACTGCATTGGCCGAGCGACATGTTTGTTCAGCTTCCCCCTTAAATACGTCGATACTAGGTGAAATAGACTTGATGGGTTGAATGGCCTACTCTTGTTTCTATGCCCCCAGCCACCTGCACCCTTCCCTGTGGGAAACAATCCCCTCGACCCTCCCCCAGTCTAAAGGGTACCGTGGCTTCTCCTGAAATACCTGTCAGATCTCTTTTAGTGTCTCTTTTACAGACGTGAGCCAGAGGTTTGCTCAGCTGACTGCAATGGGATAACACCTTCATTCCATTTATAGGACGACAGCCCGGCGAACTGTGGACTACAAAATACACAATTGCCTTTGGCTCTGCAATTCTCTGCAGGGTCCCAGACATGCAGCTTTACCTCAACAAAAGAAATGACATTTCTCGACCCATACAAGGGAATGTCTGTTTGAAAGAGCAAGTTCCTGATCTGGAATATAACATCCGATGGGAGGAGAGGAAGATCGAGAGGTTTGGGAGCAGCATTTGTGTGTTTAAACACGGCTGGTTAATACATGGTAGCCCGTATGTGGTGACAATTAACATCAGTTGATGGTCTAAACCCTGGTGGACCACGGAGATCATAAAGGGGGCAGGGACTGGAGGAGGTTAGAGACAGGGTGAGTTGTTTGTGAGCTGGAGAATGTTACAGAGCTAGGGAGGGGTGCACAGGCAGAAGGAGATTATAGAGACAGAGATATGTGTAGGGGCTGGTGGGGGTTACCAACATTAATAACCTGTGGTGTCATTCAGAGACTGTGGGAGAAATCGATGAATATGGTGGTGAGGTGGTTCTGGGGGTCTATGATGAAATATGGGAGACTACGCCCTCTTCTTCTGTGATACTTTAATAGGTAGGACAGAGATATGAACAGGAGCAGGACAGCGAGAGACTCTCGACTCTACTTCAGAACAGTCATCTACTTGGGATGAAGTCTCAAAAGAACACCATTTCACTATTCTCATCCTATTTTCTGGCACTTGGCCCAGAGCCTTGTATGCCTTGGCATTAAAAGTGCAAAACTAAATACTTGTTCAATGCCACGAGGGTTTCTGCCTCTACCACCCTCACATGTAGAGTCACAGAGTTATAAAGATATACAGCACAGAAACAGATCCTTCGGTCCAACTCATCCATGCCGACCAGATATCCAATATAAATCTAGTCTCATTTGCCAGCATTGGCCCATATCTGCCTAATCCCTTCCTATTCACATACCCATCCAGATCCCTTTTCAGTGTTATAATTGTCCCAGCCTCCACCATGTTCTCTGGCAGCTCATTTCATACACTTACCACCTTCTGCATGAAAAACTGCCCCTTGGGGTCCCTTTTATATCTTTTCCCTCTCACCTCAAACCTATGCCCCTCTAGTCTCAGACTCTCCTCCCCGGGGGAAAAGACCTTCCCTATTTATCCTGTCCATGCCCTTCATGCCCTATAAACCTTTATAAGGTCAGCCCTCAGCCTCTGACGCTCCAGACAAAATGGCCCCAGCATATTCGCCTTCTCCCTAAAGCTCAAACCCTCCAACCCTGGCAACATTCTCGTAAATCTTTTCTGAACCCTTTCAAGTTTCACAATATCCTTCCAATAGCAGGGAGATCAGCAATGCATGCAATACTTCAAAAGTGGCCGAACTGATGTCTTGTACAGCGACAACATGACCTTCCAACTCTTATACCCAATGCACTGAACGCGAAAGGCAAGCCTACCAAATGCCCTCTTCACTATCCTATCTACCTGCTACTCCACTTTCATACTACACTCCAAGGTCTCTGTTCACAATACTCCCCGGGACTTTACCATTAAGCGTATGAGCCCTGCCCTCAGCAGCACTTCACATTTATTTAAGTTAAACTCCATCTACCAATCCTCGGCCCATTGATCCACCTGATTTCGATTTGATTTGTCACATGTACCTAAGTAGTGTGACAAGCTCTGTTTTCCGACCAGATCATATCAAGCTGATCACAGGGTGCTTACGAGTCGTATGAGTTTATGGCTGTGCAGGAGGTGCACAAAGCAAGATCAACGTTAACAAGATGAACATTATTTAAAGTTAGAGAGGTCCATTCATCTGTCTACTAACAGTAGGGAAGAAGATGTTCTTGAATCAGTTGGGGCATTTATTCAAGCTTCTGTATCTTCTGCCTGATGGAAGAGGATGGAACAGAGCATTATCGGGATGGGAGGTGTCTTTCATGATGTTGGTAGCCTTTCTACGACAACAAGAGTTGTAAATGGAATTCATGGATGGGAGGTTGTGTTCATGATGGTCTGGGCTGTGCACACAACCTTCTGTAGTTTCTTACATTCCTGGGCAGAGCAGTTGCCAAATCAAGCCATTATGCACCCGGACAGTATGCTTTCTATGGCACATCTGTGTAAGTTAGTGAGTGTCCTCATGGAATTTCCTGAGCCATCTGAGGAAGAAGAGGCTTTGTTATGAATTCTTGACCGTCGCATCTATGTGGGATGTCCAGAACAGATTGTTATCATTGTACCATGACATTAAGCACTCTATCTGCTTCGTGTATTGTAACTCATGGTTGTTTTGGCATCTGTCCTGCCAAGGTGTCATCAGCAACCTGTAGATGGCGTTCGTATGGTATTGGGCTGTACAGCCGTGGGTGTACAGGGAGCACAGTAGGGGGCTCAGAACACATCCTTGCAGGGTGCCAGTGTTGAGGCTTATCGTGGAGGGCATGCTGTTGTCTACCTTCACCGACTGTGGTCTGTGGGTAAGGAATCTGAAGATCCAGTGGCAGAGGTTGGAGCCAAGAACCAGGACTCGGAGTTTTGAGATTCGTCTGGTAGGGATTATAATGCTGAAGGTGGAGCTGTAGTCGCTGAAATAAAGCCTGATAACACAGTGTGGAGCTGAAGAAGCGTCCTGACCCGAAACGTCAACTTTCCTGCTCCTCTGATGCTACCTGGCCTGCTGTGTTATCTCAGACTCCAGCAACAGGAGGTCTTTCTATCACTCAGCCTGATGTAGGTGCCCTTGTTATCCGGATGTTGCAGGGATGAGTGTAGGGCTGGGAAAAATAGCATCCGAAGTGGGCCTGCTTCACCGGTAGGCAATTAGCAGGGGTTCAAGGCAGGTTGGGAGGCTAGAGTTGAAGTAGACCATGACCAACCTCTCGAAGCACTTCATGATTATGGAGGTCAGCTGTAGTTGTTAAGGTAAGTAGCATGTGTTTTCTTTGCTACTGGGATGATGGTGGTCTTCTTGAAAAAGATGGGAACTTCGGATTTTATCAAGGAGAGGATGAAGATGCTAGTAAATACTTCCGCCAGCTGGTCCACCCAGGATCTAAGTGCAGAGCCAGGGACTACGTCTGGGCCCATCACTTTTCCTCGGGTTTACTCTCAGGAAGACTGATCTGCAGCGGTGACAGAGGGAACAGGAGCATCTGCAGTTATCAGAGCCTGCCACATCAGTCTGCTCAAACTGAGTGCATCAGGGAGGGATGTGTTTTTGTCCGCTATCACAGGCAGTGAGTCCAGATTCCCACCACCTTTTAGGCATAGAGGTTTTCTCGAAAACTCTTTTCCCTAAAATCTGTGCTCCCTGGTCATTGGTCCCTACATCAGTGTAAACATTCCACCTGTCTACACTCTCAATGCCCCTCAATAATTTTCTGCATCTCAAGCACATCTCCTCTCAATCCCCCCTCATCTCCGTCACGTTCATTTTACTTGATATCAGTGCTTTTTATTCAGTGACAGTTTTACTAGGACCACATTAAGAATCTTGCAGACCACTTTCATCCTGAGACAAATTTTACACAGTTTCTGCCTTTATCCTCCTAAACTCTGCTACTCTTCACTTCTCTGATTAGTCCATTGTCAATATGACTGTCATCTGCAAATTTTGAGGATATGTCCTGTTTTATGAAGTTAAATACAGACTAAAGCTCCCTCTCCTCTATCCCAATAAGACACTCCCAGGACAAGGACAGCATGGGGTTAGATAAAGAGTACAATACCCTCAATACTGTACCCTCCCCCGCCCCCCACACACAC
This sequence comes from Ginglymostoma cirratum, assembly GCA_024137785.1. Lineage (NCBI taxonomy): Eukaryota > Metazoa > Chordata > Chondrichthyes > Orectolobiformes > Ginglymostomatidae > Ginglymostoma > Ginglymostoma cirratum. The sequence continues at coordinate 3,127,470 of JAHRHZ010000137.1, forward strand.
AATCAAACACTCCAAGGACAGGGTCACCACGGGGTTAGATACAGACTAATCTCCCTCTACACTGTCTCCTTCAAACACAGCCAGGTCTAGGACAGCACAGGGTTAGATACAGAGTAAAGTTCCCCCTCAGTTGTCATCATCAAACACTCCCAGGGCAGAGACAGCTCGGGGAGTTCACTTGATGATGTTGCAGTCAAATATTTGGAAGACAGGCATAATCTGAAAAAATGTGATGAATCAAAGGTTTAGAATCTCCCACTCTCTGTTTGTGCTACATCTCTGTTTTTGCATGTGTGACCAGCTCTTTGAATGAATTAATTAAAACATGGTGAGTTTAAGTCTCTCTCTATCTCTCTTTGTGTTTGTGTGTCTGTCCCTCCGGCATTGAAAGGGATACAATGCCACTCTCTGCTGTCCTCCCCACAACAATTAACAAGTAACAGATTTTTTTTTGGATTAAGGATCAAAGCGAGTGAATCTCTCAAGCGAGCTGATCAAGCTCCATCGCATTTTCCAGGGCGATGGATCAAAACACCATCACATTGATCACCCAGTCCTCCAAAGGATGGATCGGTGTGGATCGGTCTCCCATCACACCAGTCATCCAGTTCTTCAGGAGGAAAGATCGAAGCCTCATCAAACCTATCACACAATCTTCCAAATGAGGGGATTTGACTACCCATCACATTGAGCCTTCTGGATGTAATATTGAGTTCATAAATTTTAGGGTTCGCGCGCCTTTCCCCATGTTTATCCACAACCCCTACACACCTGGCATTGTCATCACATGGGCTGCTGCCACACACCACCATTGTCAGCCACTATCGTCCCCATTAGAAGCTATTCATTCCCCCAGACTAACCTATAACCACTCATTTGTCTATCCAACTGTTTTCTCTCCCTTTCTGTCTCGCCACCTATATTTGACTCCCCTCTCACCCGCTTCTGCTTCAAAAACATTCTTTTCCTAGCTGCCACCAGCTCCAAAGAAGGGTCACTGAATCCAAAACATTAACTCTGATTTTTCTTCACAGGTGCTACCAGACCTGCTGAGACTTTCCAGCAATTTCCTTTTTTTGTTTCAGAATTCCAGTAGACACAATTATTTCGGCTTCCTGCCTAATGTACCAGCATCTGACCTTGTAACGTGCAATCACCTTTCTCAACATCGCTCCTTAATCAGGCGTGGTTCACATCATGTCATTGTTAGAATATTGAACATAGAACATAGAATTCTGTTGCACTGAAACGGGCCATTAGGCGCACGATATTGCGCCAAAAGTGACGCCAAGTTAAATTAACCCCTTCTGCCTGCCCTGGTCCATATACTTCAATTCCTTGCACGCTCATGTGTTCATCTAAAAGTCTCATAAACACCCATTTCATATCAACTCCACCACCTCCCCAGCAGCATGTTCCACACTCCTGCCACTATGTATGCAAAAGCCTTGCCTCTCACATTTCCTTCAAAATTTCTCCCTCTCAACTTAAGTTCATGCCCCCTACTTTTAGATATTTCAACTCTGGAAAAATATGGTGACCGTCAAACATGTCAATGTATCTGATCATTTTATAAACTTCTCTCAAGTTTCCCCAAGCCTCTGCCGCTCCAGAGGAAATAACCCGAGTCTTTTTTTCTAGCGTCTCCTCTAGTTCATACCCTCTAATCCAGGCAGCATCCTGATAAATCTCTTCTGCACGCTCTCCAAAGCCTTCACATCCTTCCTGTAATGTGGCAAACAGAATTGATCGCAGTACTCTAAGTGTGACCTAACCAAAGTTTTATAAAGATCCAACATGACATCCAGGATCTTGTATTCAATCTGCCAACCAATAAAATCAAGTGTGCCGCACCCTTTATTACCACCCTATCAAACTGCATGGCCACCTTCAGGGAGCTATGGACTTGAACCCCAAATCCCTTTGTACATCAATGCTGTTCAGAGTCCTACCATTCACTGTCTACCTTTCCTGAACATTTGATCTCACAAAGTGCAGCACCTCACACTTACCTGAATTAAATTCCATCTGCCATTTCCATATCTGCAACTGATCTATATCCCGCTGTATACTTTGACAACACTCTATCCACAACTCCACCTATCTTTGTATCATCTGCCAATTTACTAACTCACCCATCTACTTTTTCATCCAAGTCATTTATATGTAAAACACAAACAACAGAGGCTCCAGGACGCATCCCTCTGGAACACCACTAGTCACGGTCCTCCAGCCTTCTATGGGCAAGACAATTCTGAACATATGCAGCCTAGACATCGTGAATCCTGTGCATGTTAATCTTCTGGATGAGCCTACCATGAGGGACTTTGTTGAAAGCCTTACTAAATTCCATGTACACAACGTCTACAACTCTACCCTCATCAGTCACCTTTGTCACTTCCTGAAAAGATTCAGTCAAGTTAGGAAAAACATGATCTGCCCGGCACAAAGCTGATTTTTTTATATATGCGCGTAAATCCTATCCCTAAGAATTCTCTCCAATAATTTCCCAACAACTAATGTATGACTCACCGATTTATAGTTTCCTGAAGTATCCCTATTTCCCTTTCTTGAATGGAGGAACAACATTAGCTACTCACTGGCCCCCTGGGACTTCGCCAGTGGATAATGAGGATACAATGATCTTGGTCAAGGCCCCAGTCATCTCCTTTCTTGCCTCTCTCAATAACTTGGGGTAGATATCATCAGGCCCTGGGGAGCTATCCACCTTAATGTTCTTCAGGAGACCCAACACCACTTCTTTCTTAATCTCTAAATTTCCTAGCGTATTAGCATGCACCATACAAATCTCACTATCCTCTATATCCATCTCCTGGGTGAATACTGAAGCAAAGTGCTCATTTAGGGTGTCAAAAACATTCTCTGCCTCCAAGCAGAAGTTTTCTCCTCTATGCTTGACTGATCCTACCTTCTCCTTAGCTTTCCTCTTGTGGTCCAGGTTTATGCATTAAATAACAAAGTCGTTTTGCAAATGTATTTTGATCATTCTTTTCAGATTCAGTGACAACGTATGAACAAAAAAAAGTATTGCCTGATTGGCTGTAGATGAGTAAACTAAATAAAAGTTAACACGTTGGGGGGAGAAATCCCTTTCCAATGAGATGGAGACATTGTTCGGAAGTCCGCTGAGGCAATTACAAGAGTGCAAACTTCCTCCCTATGTTTGCATTTCTTCACGAAATCAAATTGACCACAATTTAGTCTAAAAGGCAGGAATCTCCAACCTCCATTTATCTTCAAGAAACTGGTAGAGAATCCTTCAGGAAAGTAATGTTTCATCTTCCGCATTAGGAACAAGAAAGAATTGATCTGTGTCTGCTCTTCGGTGATCAAGTGCATGTGAACTATGTAGAAATCATCTTCTCATCGATGTGTCTCTGTCTGTTTCAGAAGAATGTGACTTGCTCTCATTTTTTGTCACAATTGTTGTAATAATTCAGATACACTCATTGGTTCTTTGAAGTCCAAAAGTTTGAACACAGTGACTCATTTGATGGTCTTAATAGGTTCTCAATCAACTGGCAACTTGGCTCCAGGGTTAAGTTTATTTTTGCTTTCCCTGCAGGTAATGTAGTAGCAATCTTCATCCTGCTCTATAAAGTTTGTGGATTGTCTCCATGTGTCAGTCGTTACCTGGTGGCCATGATACTGGCAGATCTACTCGCTGCCCTGCTATACGCAGTCACTGACTGTTCTCTCTGGTTCACCATCACTTTTTCCTTTGATCGACTTGTTGCCGTTTGTTTCCAGAAGCTGAGAAATAAATATTGGCAGTGAGCAAATTGGAGCTGCGTTTCTAACAACAGTGACTGTGCTGACCTGTTTAAAGAAAATTTCTCTGGTATTTTGTGTTCTCAGCACTGCATATCCTGAGAGTTCCCAGGCCCAATCTCTTCCAGAACGTGTTATAATACTTGATGTGTCTAACCTTCCATTGGGACAGTATAACTGTGTCATAATCCTTGGTGTGTCTAACCTCCCATTGGGACAGGACAGATACAGCCAGGACGACAGGACAGGGTCATTGTCTCTTTCTGCTCTGATCCCCAATTATTTTCACTTTCTCAATTTTAATTTCAAATTCTTTGTTTCATTGTTATACTCTCCTCCTTTCCCCCTCTTTTTCTCCAGTTTCCTCTCATTCTGTCTTTCCCTTTATTTCTCTCTCTATCCCTGCCACGTCATTTTTCCCAGATGGTTAAACGTTTCTGATTTTAAGCCATTTTCGGATTGTTAAATATTTACCACAGAGGCAGATCTAACTTTTCTCATGTCGCCATCCTGTCTAACATTCCTGGCCAAAGCTGGAAGGTATGAGTTGTACCTGAACATGAACTACAAGCTCATCTTCTACTGGTGGACCTGAGACTCAGAACACTCAGTTGTTGATCGACTTACCCCCTAAAGGATTGCAATGGTTCAAAAAGGTGCCTCACCACCACCTTCCCAAAAGGCAACTGGGGACAGGTTACAAATTCTGCCTTACCAAGTTCATCCACATCCCATCAATCAGTTCAAAAACTGATCAAACGAGCTGAGCTCCAGGCGTGAAGTCATAGTGCCTGCTCTTGAGATCAAGGCTGCATTTGATCAATTTTGGCATCAATGAGCCCTAGCTGAAATAGAGTCGATGGGAATCAAGGAAACGGAGCTGTGGAAGGGGTGGAGGGCTGGTGGTTGGTGACATCCGGGCAATAATCCGCTGGTTGGAGTCATACCTGGCACAAAAGGAAGGTGGTCGTTGGAAACCACTCATCTCAGCTCCAGGATATCTCTGTAGCTGTTTCTTAGGGGATTGTCCAATGACAAACCATCTTCAGCTACTTCATCGATGGCCTTCCCTCCATCATTAGCATTGGAGGATGACAAGTGATGTGACAGGGGTACACAAAATTATGAGAGGGTTGGATAATGTTGAAAGTCGAAATCTTGTTCCCACAGTGTGAAGCGTAAAATTCTGGGGTCATAGGTTGAAAGTGAGAGATGGACATGTGAAAGGCAAATTTGGAGAGAGGGAGAAAATGCCAGAAACAGGAGGATCACATCGACTCTTGGAACTCCAATGTAACCATCCTTATAGATTCAGAGCTTACATCCAGGCCTGTCTGTCACCTTCCCCAGGGAAGCCCTGCCTTTATGAAAGTCACTGTAAGGTGATGGTCCTGTTGATTCCCAGATACTACCCGACCTCAGCTGATGGTTTTGTCCTGCTCCAGGTTAAACACCAGGGATAAACAACACTGAGAGGAGACAGGACTCCAGATCTATTCTGACTGGCTGACATGCGCCTACTTCACCAAGGTCACGGCAGCACTTCAAAATGGCTGTCTCTTTGAAATACACAACATTATTATCAGGAAAGATTGAGTGGATGCAGAATATATTCACTAACTTCCAATAACAATATTTATCTTCCTCCTTGGACTCATACCTGGGACATAGGAACAGAAGGAAATTAGAACAGTACAGCACAGGAGCAGGCTCTTTGAACCACGTAGACTGCACTGACAAATGATGCCATTCTAAACTAAATACCCTTCACAGCTATGCGTTGTGTATCCCTCTATTCCCTGCCGATTCATACATCCATCAAGATGCCTCTTAAACGTTGGTATTGTACCTGCCTCCACCACCTCCTGTGGGAACGCATTCCGGGCACTTACCTCCCGCTGCATACAAAAACCTGCCTCTCACATCTCCTTTAAACTTACTCCCTTTTGCCTTAAACCTATATTCCCTAGTAATTGACATTTCCACCCTGAGAAAAAGACTCTGCTATCCCATCGATCCATGCCTTTTGTAGAAGAATAATTAAAGTGTCAAGGGCAATTAGATGTAGAATGTAGCTAAAGCTTAGAATTGGAGGTTGAAATGATGGAAAAATAGTTCAAGTAAGATATGCGACAAATTGTTGCATGTCTGTAGAAAGATTAGAACCTGTTGTTCAATGTTGACCCAAAGCTTAAGGCAATTCCCCTTAAAGATAAGGTATCAGCAACCACAAGTTGGGGAACCATGACGTATGACATGACATATGACCTGCCTTAAGGGGGTATGATAAACTGTCTACGTGCCGATCTGCTTGTAACAACAGTCTCAATCTATAACGGTACATAAAAGTATTGCCTTGTTTTTGTACTCGTCGGAGACGACAGAGCTGACCTTTTGTCAGCGTTGGCTCCCCGTGATATCACGAATAATACCTCTTTACCTCGAAGTCTAAAGCTTCAGTGTGTGATTCAATTAATATCTTCAACACCTTTCATCAGATTTATCAGGTCACCGCTTATCATTCAACTTTCAAGTGAAAACGAATCAAGTTGTTGAATCTCCTCCATAAATATCCTCCAAACCAGGTAACATCCTTTTAAGAGATAGTAGGACCTGCAGATGCTGGAGAATCTGAAGAAGAAGGGTCTAGGCCCGAAGAAGGGTCTAGGCCCGAAACGTCAGCTGCTGTGTTCATCCAGCTCTACACCCTGTTATCTAACATCCTTTTAAACCGTTTCAGTGCCCTCTTCAAAACCTCCTTATTCTTCTGGTTGCGTAGTGACCAGAACGGTACACAATATTCCAAATGTGATCGAACTCAACCTGCAGCATACCTCACCAATGTTTATACTCTATGCCCCCACCAATGAACTTAGGCAGGCCATATGCCTTCTTGACTACTTTGTCCAATTTTGTTTCAACTTTCAGAGAGCTGTGGACCTGTACACTTAGATCTTTCTGTATGTTGATGCGACTAAGGATTCTGCCATTTACTGTATGCTTCCCTGATGCAATAGATCTTCCAATAGGTATCACCTTGCATTAATCTGGATTAAACAACACCTGCCATTTCTCTGTCCAAGTATCGAAGTTACTGACACCGTGCAGTGCCCTCTGGCAATCTTCTGCACTACCTACAGCTCCCTCCATCTTTGTGTCGTTCTCAAACTTCCTGATCAGACCACCCAAAATCTCTTCCAGAGATAATAGGAACTGCAGATGTTGGAGAATCCGAGATAACAGGGTGTGGGGCTGGATAAACACAGCAGGCCAAGCAGCATCATGGGAGCAGGAAAGATGACGTTTCGGCCCTAGACCCTTCTTCAGAAAATGATGAGAGCATTTATAGATATAGCAAAGAACGGTGGTCCCAGTACTGATCCCTGCAGAACACTACTGGTCAAAGATCTCCAGTCTGAAAAACATTCTTCCACCACTGTACTCTGTTTCCATAAAAAAGGCAGTTCTATATCTATCTTACCAGCTCACCACGAATCCCATGTGACTTCACCATTTGTATCAGCTTGCTATGAGGGACCTTGTCAATGGCCTTGAAAAAGTCCTCACAGACAATATCTAACGCTCTGCCTTCTCCAATCATCATTGTTAAAGCTTCAAAACAAAAACTCCATCAAGTTTGTGAGACGGAACCTCTCCTGCACAAACCAATGCTGCCAACTGTTAATAACCCTATACATTTTCCAAATGTGAGTAAATCCTATTACTAGGAATTTTCTCCAACACTTTCCCTTCCACTAGCATGAGGCTCCCAGGCCTGTAATTTCATGATTGTACCTGTTGCCCTTCTTAAACAAAGGAACAATGTTGACTATTCACTGGTCCTCTGGCACCTCTCCTGTGACCAGAGAGCAAACAAAGATGTTAAATAAGGTCACAGTAATTTCCTTACCTGCATCGCTCAACATTCTGTGAAAGATCCCATCAGGTCCTGGGAAATTGACGACTTTTATGCCATTCAAAATGTCCACACTGCCTCCTTTTTTAATTCCCTAGAATATGAGCATACCCTTCCCGAGGCTCACAACACACCATGCATTTCCTCTTTCCCAATACTGATACAAAGTATTCGTTGAGGACATCATCCACTTCCTCCAGCTCCATACATCGATCTCTCCTTTGCTTTGAGTGTATCTATTCTTTCACTAGCTCCCTTCTTGCTCCTTGCATATGTATAAAATGCCTCTGGATTTTTCTTAATTCTGTTTGGCAAACACATTTCACAGCTTCTTTTAACACCTCGCTCTTCCCATTCCTTGTTTGCATTCTTTCCTGCTATCTTTGCACTCCTCGAAGGCTCTGTCTGTCTTCAGTCTCCAAAACATTATGTATGCCTCTTTTTTATCTTTTTGACCAAGCTCACAATTTTGTTTTGTTGTTGGAGGTCAGTCATCTCGGCTCAGGACATCTGCGTAGGAATTCCGTAGCGTAGTATTCATGGCCCAACCATCTTCAGATGTTTCATCAAATACCTGCCCTCACTATAAGCTCAGAACTGGGGGCGTTCATCAATGACTGCACAATGTTCAGTACCATTTGCAAGTCCTCAGATGCTGAAGCAGTGCGCGTTCAAATGCAGCAAGATCAGAGAAATGTCTACGCTTAGGCTGAAAATTGGCAAATGGCATTCATGCCACACTCACGCCAGAGATCGACGATCCCCAATAAGACAAAATATAACACCAATCTTAACATACGATAATGAAACGACTGCTAAATGCCCCATTGTCAACAGTCTGACAGCTGCCACTGAGAGAGATTCTAATCAAAGCTCTCTTCACGTTCAATTGTGTTACCACCACTAAATCCCTCATTATCAACAGCCTGGGTGGGATTGTCACGAAGCGAGAATCTAACCTTTTCCCACTTGACATTCAATGGTGTTACCATCAATAAATGTCCCGTGAAAAACATTCTGGGGGGTACTATTGTCAGAATCCAACAAGAATGTAGGAGTGTGATAAAATACTCCCACTTGACTGAATGAGTGTTGGCTCCAAAAGTTCGACACTACCCAGAAGAAGGAAGTCTGCTTTATTGGTAATGCATTCACAAGTATCCATTCCCTCCATTACCAACACAAAGACCCAAAAGGAAAATCACTCAACATTTAAGAGTGATAATCAATGCAGAGAAATTTATTCACACGATTCAGAAACTTGGGTGATTGGATCTCCCGAATCTGGCAAAGTCTGAATGACAGGAATTACACTCAGCGTCAGTCAGAGTCCGACAGAGTCTCGTGGTGGGACTCCATCCCCTTTGCTCACTCAGTTCTTAATGCAGCATAATGCAAGAGACCAGCAGCGCCAAAATTTCAGAGCCTCGTCGTTTCGACAATGGGATCTTGTGCATCTTCCTCCATTCCTCCGGCAAGTGCTGACAAAGGCTGGAGCACAGAAAATAAATGGACATTGAATTATTCTCAATCAAGTGTGGCCTAACCATGTTTCATGGAGACCGAAAGTGAGGATGTGCCTCTAGTGTGTACTCCATAAGGTGCATTGCAGAAAATTTGTGGATTGTGGAAGTGGGACAAACCATATGAATTGATCGCAGTAAAACCTTCCAAAATGCTTCACTGGACCAAAGTATTGAGAACTAAGTAGACATTGTGTCGCAAAAGTAGCTATTACAGGTGGGAGACCACAGGCTTGCTCCAAGAGGGTGGTACTATGGGCAGATGTGAAGGAGGAGATATGGGTAGAGAGGATGACTCAGTGAAATCCTGAGCTTTGTCAGCTGGGGATAAGACCATCGATTTTGACCAGACTCCAGTCTCTCAATGGGCATGTAGCTCGAACTAGAGTAACACAGAGCTTTTCTGTAGAGTGACTATCTGCAATGGAGGGAATTACAGAAAGAGAGGACCAAGGTAGTAGAGGGATTTGAAAAGATGTATTTGATTCTTGCCTGACATCACGAGAAGACAGCATGGAGATGGAAAATACTCTGCAGATAAGTTTAAATCCTTGCTGGATATGCGGTCAGACTGGATCATTAAACAAACATTTTGGAACTTCCAACATTGTGTTTGATGAGTTGCATAAGGAATGCATTTTAAGGATTGCTGAACTAATATTGCTGGTCAAATTAAGATGCATGTTTAGTCATAGTTATTGTAAACGTCGACAGAGGATGTTGGGCTATTGGTTTGTCTCTACCTCTTCCTCTGAATGTCCCAGTCAATAAAAAGAGATGTACTCACGTCCAATTAAGTATCTTGCACTCATTCCTCCTCCAGTAGTGATGGGTTGCATCAGCATCAGCGTCGCAAGGAGAAAAAGCAGAGCTTTCTTCATTCTCCGCTGAGCTCCGGACGAACGCAATCTGTTTTCTGGAAAATAGCAGTTCTTAATATTCTGTGGCTAAAAATCACACACGCAGAGTGCTGGCTTCAACTCAGATCTGTTAAAAGTACCGTCTTAAAAGTACAGCTCCTTTACAGAGACCAGCAATCACTAGAATCAATGATTATATCAGTCTGCCAGTGGCGCTTCTTTTGAAACCAAAGGAGAAATGAATCTGGGTAAATCCAGTTGTCCTTAGACATTTCTTTTATCCTAAAGTTTCCGTTGACTCTGCTTCCATTGCCCTTCCTAACATCACATTCCAGATGACAACAACGATCTATGAGCCTAGTCTCGAAAAGTCGGACTTGTGTTGATAAGAGTGTATTTTTGATGGTACAGAATTGGTGAGCCGCAGAGACTCCTCTGGACTGTGTGATTCTATGATTCCAGTGGTCAAATGAAATTATCCCTATCTCCAGGCCATCTCTTACTCCAATTATCAGCATTGCATTACCAAATCTCCCACACTCGGAAATCTCTGACGTTGGACTATTGGAGTGTGAGTTGTGAAGTTCTCCCTTGTGCTGTATAACTCATATTGATGCAGTAACAATGATTACTTTTCATATTCCTGTTTCTCTTGTTGCTCGGAAGACTCTTCCCTGCACACCCTCTCTGTCACCTTTACAACATTAAGCAGTTCCAAATCCTGGTCACTAATTGGTTATCTGGACAGAAGTCTTGAAGTCTCAGGGCAGTGAAAGGCACTTGAGTAAAAATATCTTTTTATCCTTCATCCTGCTCAATTTCTCTCTCCCTCCTCCCTCTGTCTCCTTCTCTCTCCCAACCAATCTCTCCCTCTGTCTCCCTCCTCTCTCTTTCCCTCCATTTCTTTCTCCCCCTCACCCTCTCTCTTTCTTTCTCTCTCTGTCTTATCTACTTCTCTCACTCTGCCTTTTTTGTCTCCCTCCTTCTCTCTCTCCCTTCCCCGTCTCTCTCCTCCCTCTCATTTCTCTGCCCTCTGTGTCTGTCCCTTCCTTTCTCTTTCTTTCTTTCTCTCTCTCCCCTAACTCTGTCTCTCTCTTTCAGTCCCCCTTCTTCCTCCTTCTTTCTTTCCCTCTCTCCCTCTGTCCCTCTCACTCATTGTTTCTCCCTCCCTCTCTCTCTGTCTCCCATCCTTTGTCTCTTGCTTTCTCAGAACTTCTCTCCCTTTCTTTCTTTATCTCCATCTCTCTTTTTCTCTTTCCCTTTCTCTCTTCTCTCTCGCTCACTCTCTTTTTCTCTCTACTCTTTCGCTCTCTCTCTTGTATTCTGTCTCTATCTCTGTCCTCTTTCTCTCTCCTTCTCTATCTCTCTCTTTCATTGTCTCTCTCTTGGTCTCTCCCTGTCTCTCTCTTTCTCTCCCTCTTCCTTTTTTCTCCGTCTTTCCCACTCACACACTTTCTCTCATTTCCATGGCAACCCTACTCCACCACCCGGGCATCGGGGTGCGGTGGCCTAATGGTATTACCGCTGGGCTGTTAATCTAGACACCTAGATAGTGTTCTGGGGAACCAGGGTTCGAATCCCAACACTGAAGATGGAGGAATTTGAATTCAATAAAACATCTGGAATTAAGAGTCTAATGATGACCATGAATCCTTTGCCAGCTGTCGGAAAAACCCATCTGGTTCACAAATGTCCTTTACGGAAGGAAACTGCGATCTTTACCTGGTCTGGTCTACATGTGACTCCAGATCCAAAGCAACATGGTTGACTCTTAACTGCTCTCTGGGCAATAAATGCTGCCTAGCCAGTGACAACCTCATCCCGTAAATGAGTAAAAGGATTTCAGTTTGCCTTTGGTTTTGAAACATTGGGCTCAAGTCCAGCTGCAGGACACGTTATCCTTTAAAAAGTCAGATGTGGTGTGAAGTCAGAAGATGTTGGTCGAGTATTAAATAAAAACTTCATATCTGCCTTTCCTCTGAAGAAATGGGATGCAAGTACACAGTCCACAGTGATCGACTGTGAAACTCTTTCACAGGTTGATACAAAATGTAAGGAAGTAATGTGGGTTTTGGCAGATTTAAAAGTGGACAAACCCCCAGGTCCAGATGAGTTGAATCCCAGACTGTGATGGGAGATAATGGATGAAATTACAGGGGTCCTAGCACAACTTTGTAACCACTCTGGTCTCAAGGGAGGTACTAGAGGATAAGAGGACAGTTGACATGATTCAACTTTACGTGGAGGAAGTTAGGGAGTATCCAGGGAAATATGGACCAGTGAAACGAATATCAGTGGTTGGCAAACTAATGGAGAAAATACTGAAGAAGAAAATTAGTTTCCCTTTAGAGAGGCAAGGTCTGATCAAGAATAGTCAGCCTGGCTTTGTCAATTCGAGCTGATGCCTAACAAATCAGATTGACTTTGTTCGAGAATATGTTTGACTAATTGTGTACATGAGGCTACTGTAGTTCATGCAGTTTGCACTGATTTCAGTAAACTCTTTGAAAAGGTCCCACGTGGGAGACACTTAAAGAAGGTAAAAATTTCTGGGATCTGGGATGTGGGAATTTGGATCCAACTTTATTTTAGTGACAACAAACAGAGGTGGGGGGAAGGTGGCAAAAGGTTGGCCTTGAGACTGGATCCCCATGTACATTGTACCATTGGGATCAGTGCTGGATCTTTCATCGTCTGTAAGTTTGCGAATGACACAGAGAGTGGCTCGGTGTACGTCAGTGAGGAAGAGCGTGTTCGGTGGCAGGTGGATATGAACGGATTGGTCAGGTGGGTAGATCAGTGCGCAGATGGAATTGAACTCTGATAAGGTGATGCAATTTGGAAGAAGTAACAAGACAAGGGAGTGCTCAAGGAATGCCAGGAGACTGGGAATCTCAGAGGGACTGAATGATCTTCAGATGTTTGCCCATAGATCCCTGCAGGATTAGTCAAGATGACTTGCGGGACACTTGCCTTTACCAGCCATGGAAAAGAATAGAAAGGTAATGTTGGAGTTGTACCGAACTTTGGTTAGACAATCACTGGAGTGCTGTACACAGTTCTGGTGACCACACTGAAGGAAGGAAGTGATTATACTAGAAAGGGTGCAAAGCATAATCACCAAGAGGTTGCCTGGGATGGGAAAGTATAGCTGTGAAGAGAGCTGCAACAGTCTGGGTTGTTTTCCTTGCAGCAGAGAAGGCTAAATCAGGTACGGGAGTGGGGTTCTGATAGAATACGAGGGGCAAGGGACAGTCTGGGTAGAAAGCAGCTATTCCACTTCGTCGAAAAGTCAATAACAAAATGGTAGGAGGGAAATGCAATAGGGTTGGGGGGAATTTGAGGAAAGACCTGTCATTCCAGGGAATGGTCTGGAAGGCACTGCCTTGTAGGCAGGAATCCTCGCGGCCTTTTGAAAGTACTTGGTTGATCATTTGAAGTATCATTGCGTTCAATGCTGCGGGCACTGTGCACGAAATTGGGTCTAGTATTGGTAGTGGTGTATTTCTGATAGTAGGTTCAATGGGCCAAAGAGTCTCTGATGTACTTTATGATTCTATGACGTGGATCAGACCTGTCTTAATGGCTATCAATTTGTTAATTTTTCTATAGTTTACACTCTCCTCCCAAAAAGGATAATTAGGTTTATTTGAAGGTATGAAACATAGAAACATGTGTTTCAGCCCTCAGCAAGATGTGGACAATGAGCTGGACGTGAATCCATGGCTCACTGTCTGTGTTTGTAAAAAATCTCCAACTGCAGTAGAACAGCCGGAATGTTGTGTCCACAGCCTTCACCCGTATCCTGGTGTATCACCAAGAGAACTGAATGGCTGAAGATTGGCATCTGTGATATTGGGGACGACTGAAGGAAGCCGAGATGGATCATCCACGTGGTACTTCTGGTTGAGGATGTTCTCAGAAACGCTTCGGCCTTATCTCTGTCACTGATGGCCTGAGCTCCCACATTACTCAGGGTGGCGAGACTTGTAGAGCCTCCTCCTCTGTTCAGTTCTGTGTCTGAACGCCACGACCAGATCTGAACGGACTGTCGACCTTTGATCCAACCCAATGGGTGTGGGAGGACAACGTTCTATCTATCACGTGTCCCTTCTGCTGTTTATCTGCAATGCATTCCCTCATGAGAGCTGCACCAGAGTGGTCCCTCATTATTCAGTTGCGCGTTGTTCTGCCCCGACATCTCCCCCTTGCATCCTTCATTGAACCATGTTAGAATTGGTTGGAGGATAAGGGTCGAGTCAGGGATACGACAGGATGTGAGGACACACGTTCCAGTTAAATGCAATTCTGCAGCTGGAGATGCATCATGGCACCTCATCGATGTGCGATTTTGAGCTGCAAGATTTGTCCTGAACCTGTCCTGCTTGGTACAATGCCAGGGAAACACAGCACCATGACTGCATCCTCCGTGTGAAGGCGAGACTTCACCATTGCTGGTGCTTCGAGGTGCCCATCCTCACCGGGAGTCTTACTGACAGGGGTACATTAGTATGGAGGAGGTCAAATAAACTTCCCCCTCTCGCTGGGCCTGACCCCAACACGGCACAGGTAATGTCTCTTCTTCACCCTCAGTGGGCTGTACTCTGATCAGTCTACCCTCGTTGATGTACAATCATGTCCTTTCACCTTGCTAAACCTCAACACTTACTCTGCCTGGCGTTTTTCAAGGAGGAGGGAAGGTCCCTCGTCCAAGACAGAGGGGTAGAGCGTATTCTGTCGCGTTTGTGCTGAGGACAGAACGTCCCCAGGGTAGGTTTTGGACGAGGCTAATGCATTAGGTGTAAAGTGTAAATCCGTGACAAGGATTAACTGAAGCTATGACATTTCAATGGGGCCCTAAGAATTTCTGAGCGCTGCCCTGTCCTGTTCATATGGAGACCAATCAATCCGACTTAGAAAGGAGACAGAGAAGATGCGCAGATTCAATGCAGCATGTTATATTCACATCATACTTAAAGTCATGGGTCAAGGAGCAGAGGATCTACACAATCTAGCAGTGTCTGAATGACAGAAATTATACCATCAGAATAACTCAAAAGTCAGAGGGAACTTGTGGGGAGGCACATTTCATGCTGTGAACTCATTACATGATGAAACAATGGCCACGATACTCAGTCTCTCACAACAGTTACAGGTGGTCCTGGCACATCTTCCTACATTCTGGGGACACACACTGACCATCAAAGCTGTGGGGAAAAAGAAATAGCTCATTAAAGGCAGTTCTCAGGAGACTTTAATACCCAGTCTTGTGTGGCTGGGAATTTATGCACCTAGTACAGTGTTCGTAGTGTGGCCTAGCCAAGGTACATTGTGAACAGCAGTATGAGCAGTGCTCAGGGTGTGATCTACCCAAGGTAGGTTGGGAATTTAACAGTGAACAATGATCTCAGTGTGGGCTACCCAAGGTAAGTGCTCCTAGTGCGATCTATCCAAGGTAGATTGGGAGCAGAAGAGTGAGCAGAGCCCCTAAGTGTGGTACGTAGGGATCTGGAGTATACTGACCTCCCAGAATGATCGACTCCAAGGTAGATTGGGACCAGACGGGAGCGCAGTGCTACCAATATGGTCAATGCAAATTCAATTGGAAGTAGAAAGGAGAACAGTGCTCCCATGTGGTCTATCCAAGTTGGATTGGGTGGACCCTGCTCCTGCTGTAGTTTACTCCCCTCCCTCAGAATGTTCTTATCGATGGAGCACAGAGAGGTATATTCACGTCTAACAAGGCCCTTTCTAGGGACTCCTCTGTTAGCAATGATGGATTGCAGCAACACAAGGGCCAGACACCCAAGAGAAAAGACAGTGCCTTTCTCATTCTTTTCTCTTCTCCTCACAAAAACAATGAGCTCTTGGAGCACAGAAATTCATTATAAATGAGTAGAACACTCTCTAATTAACCCTCTCCCAGGCATTTCGAGATTGGTCCCACATTGGGATAGTTAAAGGGACAGTTCACTCACCGGAAGCAACAGGAGTTGGGAGAGAAGACTAAATGTGTCTCCCAGTCCATTTATTATACTCATGCTCTTAGCTTACGGTCATATAGATCCCAGACTGAAATGCGGCCCGATCCACATAGTTTGGTTTTCGTTTAATGCAATGTGATTTGTTTTTCTCTGATGCGCAGGTACGCGATGCTGCAAATGTGGATTTAAGAACAATGCTCAAATTTATTTCGGCAAGAGGTTAGAAAAACGCAGGAAAAGTGTATGTGTTCAGTCCAGCATGTCACATCGAGCCCTTTGTGTCAGCTTCCAAATGCAGACGATGCTGAAATGTATTTTCTTGTCCTGAGCCTAAGGAATCTCTGCCATTAAGGAGGTTCAAGAGTGAGATCAATAGACCAAAAAGGATGATGGCAGCAGTGCAGGGAAATCATGTTGAGATGGTTGATCACCCATGATCCAGAAAGTAATGGACTGCACAGGACCTGAAGGGCTGTAACTAGCTCCTATGCTCCGAATAGAAATCTTTAAACCTCTGAAATGATATGACAGGGAGGGAAGCATCTAGAATGTGGCCTGCAGCATCTCGGCAAGTGTCCTTTAAGTGGCATCTTTGAAATCAATCATCGCCACCACCTAGAGGCAGAAGTGCTGCAGAAATGAAGGATAACAGGCATTGTGCTTTATTCTGCTAAATTTATTCTAAATTTATAACTTTATTCTGTTAAATTTCTGCTTTGAAATGATTAGAGATACAGGATTATCTTCCCTGAGAGGTGTTTGAGCGGTCTTACCACAAAAGCCCTTCAGGGGTTCAAGAGGTTGGCTCACCATTAATTTCATGAGGAGAGGCTTTTCAATTTAGTTTCATTCACTCTTGGGATACATATGTCGCCAGCTGGGCACAGAATTCATCTACTGTGCATGTTTTCTCGAGAGAAGGTGGTTGTGAGCTGACTTCATGGAGCACTGCAAGTGTTGAACATAAACCCACCATGCACTTGGAAGGAGGCGCGTTGCGTGGGGTGGGGGTTAGTTTCCAGGATTTTGACTTCAGCACAGTTAAAGAAAGGTGATAATTTTCCAAGACACGATGGTGAGGGGATCCCTCAGAGTCTGGTGACCTCGCTTATGGACTGCGCTTGCCTTTCTCGACGGATGTGGTCATTGGAGTGGAAGATGCTGTCCAATTTGGCGAACTCCTGCAATACGTCCCGTAGATGATGCCTTCTGCTGTTGCTGAGCATTGGTGGTGGAGACAGTGGATGGTCGTTGATGTGGTTCCAATCAACCAGGCTGCGCTGTCCTAAATAGTGGCCGGTTTCTCGTGTGTTGCTGGAGCTGAAAACTTCCAGGCAAGGAGAGAACATTCGATCACACTCCTGACTTGTGGTTTGTCGATGTTGCACAGGTCTGGGGAGTTGGACGTGTGTTTTCCAATGCTGTATTCCGAGCTTCTGACCTGCTCTTGCATCTGTTTGGTACGGCCAGTTGGGTTTCCGGTCAATGACAGTCTCAGAATGTCCATGTTGGGGGATTCAGGCATGGTAATGCTATTGAATATCAATGGCTGGTTGCTAGAAAGTATTGGAGATGATCATTGCCTGGCAATTGTATGGTGTGAATTATTCTTTCCACTTGTTATTCTCGGACTGGATATTGTCCAGGTCTAACTGCTTCAGTATTTGAGACATCGTGAATGGTGCTATACATCGTTGAATCATCGATGAACATCCTCACTCATGACATTAATGGACATTATAGGACAGGAACAGGCCTTTTGGCCTATCAAGTCTCTGCCAACCATGATGCCATTCTAAACTTGCCATGTGCCTGCACACGTTCCATATCCTCTATTCTCATCCTATCCATGCGTTTGTCTAAGTGCCTCTTAAACATTGCTATTGCCTCTGGTTCTACCACTTCCCCTAGCAGCCGGTTCCAGGCACTTACCTCCCATTGTGTAGAAATCTTGCCTCGCACATGTCCATTTCTCACCTAAAACCTATGACCACGAGCATTTTTCATTTCTATCCTGGAAAACAGATTTCGACTTTTCACCCTACCTTTGTTCAACTCCAAACATCAGATTGTTGCCCTCAGCCCCAAACCCCATGTCCTCGATTATCATAGATCATAGAGTCCCGACAGTGTGGGAAAAGGCCCTTCAGCCCAACAATTCCACACCGACCCTTGGAGTATCCCAACCATATCCATCCCCCTCTAACCCATCTAATCTACACATCCCTGAACACTACGGGCAATTTATCCTGGCCAATCCACCTTTGGGCATCTTTGGACTGTGGGAGGAAACCGGAGCATCTGGAGGAAACCCACTCAGACACGGGGGGAATGTGCAAACTTCACACAGTCACCCAAGGCTGGAATCGAACTTGGGTTCCTGACGCTGTGAGGCAGCAGTGCTAACCACTGAGTCACCGCGCTGCCCAGACTGACTTTTGAGAAAAGGGTCGTGAGTGGCATTTTTAATCATTGAAATCCTTTGCGGAGGGATAACAGGATAAACAACTGATGGGTTCTGAGTCTGAATCTCTCTGATAGAGAATAAGCCTGTAGTTCGCGTTCAGGTACAGCTAATACCTTTCAACTTTGTTCAGGAATGTTAGACAGGATGGCAATTTGAGACAAGGCAGATCCACCTCTGAGGCAAACATTCCAAAAATGCTTAACCATCTGAGAAAATTGATGTGGCAGGGATAGAGCCAGAGAGAGAAAGAAAGAATGAGAGAAAATTGGAGAGAAAGAGAGAGGGAGGAGAAGAGTATAACAATGCAACAAAGGAATTCAGATTGAAATAGAGGAAGGGAAAATAATTGGGGAACAGAGTGGAAGGAGGCAAAGACCCTGGCCTGTAAATCAATAGCCCTGGCTGTCTGTCTTGTCCCGATGGGAGGTTAGACACAACCCAGGATACAACACAGTTGTACGCAGTCATGAAGAGGTTGGCCCTGGGAATTCTCATTTTTTTATGACATGGTTTGGGATGTCTCATGAAATGAGGGAAGACACAGGAAAGGAGAATTCCTGCTGATTCCCACTGACCATTCTCCTTCAACTGACGAATCTGTCCTCCTCCAATTTAAACACCACTGGGAGAAAGCTCTGATTGGAGCAAAGTACTCAGAATAGATTCTCGTCAGTTGTAAGAGATGGTCATCACTGAGTGGGTCTAGGGGAGAGAGGGAAGATGTCACAGCTATACCCAATTGGTCACATCCTATGGGATAGACTTCCCATCTCTCAGATGGTGAAAATACCAAGAGGGAAACATCAACTTGGCCTCAGTTCCATCAGTCTTCCAGTCAACAATGTATTGGTATCGATGATGGTAAACAGCAGAAAATATTTCTGACGGTGACCTCTTGTTCTCCTTCAGGTTGTGTGGTTTCTCAACAGCCGAATTTGGCTACCAATTTTGCAACTCCTACAACTTTTACCCCCTCCTTCCAAAAAATTTTGTACTCGCCAAATTAGCTGCCCTTGTTTTTTCCGCCTAATTGTGCCCCCTCAGCCATTGCCCACCCCCAATATTGCAGCACCCCAACAAGCATTTTGTGGGCCCGTCTCACAAATTTGGCTTTCATCCCTCCAAACTACCCCTCCCTCAAATATTGTGCAACCCATTCCATGCTTGCCTCCAATTTTCATCCACCCCGTGTCCTGTACAGCTACTCCTGCCGTTTTACACCCAGCATTTTGCCCACTCCAATTATGCAACTCTCAAATTTTACAACTTTCAATCTTGCCACCCAATTTTGCACTTCCTCAAATGTTGTGCCCCCTCAGATTTTTACCTCCCCGAATTGCGTGCGCAGTCACATTTTTGTGAACCCCCCACAAATTTTGCATGCCCCCATCTGATATTAGTAATCTCCCACGTTTTGCACCTGTCCCCAGTTTTGCCCTCAATCTTCCATTGCCCTCGATTTCCCTTCCTCTTACTTCTTATATAGGCTCCCAACACCTACCATGTTTAGTTTAAAGCCTCGAACACCACTCTCACAAATAATCCCTTTCAGACGTCAGGTCAAAATCTGTCTTTCTGAAATTGACTGCGTGGCCCTCTGAGGAGAGGGGAAACATTGCAATGTGTCCCTGTGACCTTTGGGATAATGTTTGAGAAACTCGTGTTGACCCTAATCTGTTACCATATTGACAGCTCATTTCCTTTGCTGGAAACATCAACTGAAGGGAATAAACCTTTGAGTGAATGATCAGCTCGTTTATTTAATTGATTTATCAATAAAGGGATATTTCAACGCATTCTTCAGCTGTTGTCTGAACTTAGTCTGGGTGACAGAATAGATCACGGTGTTTGAGCAGCAACTGAGAAGCTGTAGCATGAAGCCCAATTCCAGCACATACCAATGTAAGTAAACAGACTGAAATCCAAAATTATACATGCGTTTCCAAACAGAAAACACCAAGAACATTGACCACAACAGAATGAAATTGGCTGAGATGAGAAAGAGTAAAATAATCGATTTCCTTCGAATTTCCATCTCTGCATCTCTACAATTCTCGTGGCTGCTTTGGGCCCGGAGTCTCCTGCGGGCTCTGCTGGCCATTAAAATGTGCCTGACGGTGAAAACATTGAGCAACAGAATCAGGAGAAATGGGAGAACCGGGGTGAGAATGTGATGGAGGAACTCGATGGTGACCCAGGCATGAGAAAATAGGACACCATTTGTTATGGCACAAAACCAGGGGTCGTTCCTCAGGATATACTGCCCAGAGAACATAAAATACCAGAAAATGTTCTTTAAGCAGCTCAGCGCGGCCACTGTTCCCAGAACCACAGCCGCCGTTTTCTCACTGCAATATTTACCTTTCCTCTTCTGGCAGCAAATGGCCACAAATCGATCAAAGGTGAAAGTAACAGTGAGCCAGACAGAGCAGTCAGTGGCGGCATACAGCAGGACGGCGTGGATATTACACACAGGGAAGAAATAGAGGAAATAAAACTGCTCCTGGTAAACAGTAGGAATATGTCTCGATATCAGGTCGAAGATGATGACCAGTAGATCCGCCACTGCCATGGCCCCCAGGTAACGTCTGACACATGGAGACAATCCACAATCTTTAAGTAGAAGGATGCAGATTGTTATAGCATTACCTGTGACAAAAGCATAAAGAAAACATTCACCCTGGAGCCAAGTTGCCAGTTGATTGAGAACCTATTAAGACTATCAAATGAGTCACTGTGTTCAAACTTTTGGACTTCAAAGAGCCAATGGAGAGTATCTGAATTATTAAAGCAATTTTGAAGCAAAAAAAGTCACATGCTTCTCCAGTCGTGCATCCACGAGAAGATGACTTCTAGATAATTTACATGCACTTGATCCCCCGAGAGCAGACACAGGTCAGTTATTTACGGTTTGTAATGTGGAAGGTGAAAACCTCGCTCTCCTGAAGGATTCTCAATGAGTTTCTTGGTGACACATGGAAGTTGGAGGCTTCTGCCTTTTAGTCAATTTGTGTCAAACTGCAGTGGAAGCTGTAAGCAACTGCATCAGAAATAATTGGACAGTTGGTGGTTCGAATGTGATGGAAGTAACTAATCATGATCTAGTCACCGGAGATGACAAGACAAATATTTCACAAATCCACGGTTTGTTTCTGTGTCCAAATATCCCATCTCTTATAAGAACTCTAATTTGTTTCTAACTAAGCTATTTCATTTTCCCTATTACCAATACTCAAGACTAGAGACTAAGGTCACAGACACATTATCCTTGCTTGAGCGTTGCAAGGAAATATTATTGGGATTAAAGTGATTGCATTTTTGCTGTGTGTGTGGAAATTTTTAGTTACGTGTTAATTAAATTTACACAGTCACGTTTGATTTATTCTATGTTATTGTGAGTGTGAGAGATAGAGAGAGAGCTCTTCTCCTGAAGTCAGTGCAGGTTTTTCCGGTGTTCTCAGGATAACCTGGGGTCCTTTGAGCAAGGAGGTTCCTCTTCCCTCCTTTCTGAGCTTGGCCTATCGAAAATCTCTGCTCTTTGCTTTAGCCACATAGCGGACACGCATGCAATGTGCCTAAACTTTCCACTACTAGCCAAGAGTTGTGTCGCTAAACCCCGACCCCCTCACTGAATGTGCTCAATTGCTCACAGCGCAACCTCAAGGCAATCACCCAAATGTGCCCATTAACTTTGCAATCAGAGAGATCAGTCAATTTTGTCACGCTTATGGCTTGCCAATTAAATACTGGTCATAGGGGAGGCAATGGCCCAGTGGTATTATAGCTGGACTGTTAATCCAGAGACTCACATAATGTTCTGGGGACCCTGGTTCAAAACCCGCCATTGCAGATGGTGGAATTTGAATTCAATAAACATCTGGAAATAAGAATCTAAGGGTGACAGTGAATCCATTATCAATTGTTGGGGGGGATATCCGTCTGGTTCAATAACATCCTTGGGGGAAGGAAACTGCCATCCTTACCTGGTCTGGCCCACATGTGACTCCAGGCACACAGCATTGTGGTTGACCTTGACTGCCTCCTGGGCAATTAGGGATGGGCAATAAATGCTACCTCAGCCAGTGACACCCTCATCCCGTGAATGACTTTTTTCTTTAAAATATGAAAGGTTAAAAAGACTAGGATTGTTTTCACTGGAATGAGGGCAGCTGAGAGGAGACCTGATAGAGGTCTACAAAATTGTGAGAGGCATAGATAGGGTGGATAGGCTGAGACCTTTTCTCCCCAGGGTTGAAGTTTCAATTACAAGGGAGCACAGGTTCAAGGGCAGAGGGGCGAAAGTTTAAGAGAGATGTGCGAGGGAAGTTTTTCACACAGAGAGTGATAGCAGCCTGGAATGCACTACCAGAAGAGGTGTTGGAAGCGGGCGCATTGAAGAAATTTGAGAGGCACCTAGATGGGTAGATGAATAGGGAGAGAACAGAGGGATTAGATTGAAAAATGTTTGGTTTGTTTTTACGTTAATTATGGCATGATGGTCAGCACAGGACTGGAGGGCCGAATGGCCTGTTTGCATGCTGTACTTTTTCCATTTGTTCATTTTCCTTAACTCCACCATTTTATTTATTTTCCTGATCTAACAACAATTCCCTCCCGCGCACACCCATCTCCATAGAACTGTTTAGCAATGTGACTGGCCCCATTTTCGGTGTTTTGGCATCCAAAACAAAAAAAAATTAAAAACACTATCGGAGGATCCAGTGGAAGCAATCACCAGAGTCAGGGGAGAGGAGAAACAAAAAGAGGGAAGAGGTGCACCACAGACAGGGCGATAGGTACACAACTGGATGGAAACGGTGACAAGGAACATGCGAAATGAACAGAGGAATGGAAAAAGTCTTCCTTCCCGTTATTCTTCATGTACATCAACAGCGAGGCCAGCAGGTTTTCAACATTTGTCAGTGCCTTGCACTGACTGACATTTTTAGGGGGCTGTTAAGAGTCAATCCAGGTACCTTGTTGCATGGCTGATATCACATGCGGCCCATTCTTGGTAAGGACAGCAGATTTGCCACCTGTAAAGTTACTAGTGAACTAGATATGTTTTCGCAACAATTGGAAATTGCTCCATGCTTGCTAGTGCTGGGACTACCTTTCAGTTACGGTCAGTTTTGTGACAAACTTTGAAGATATTTTCCAGCTGCTGTGAGAGAACTTGAAGTGATATTCCAGACTATTATTCTAGACTCCAAATTATTAGTCCACTGATATTTATAAAATAATAGCCCTTTGGGCAAAACAAACTAAGAGGAATAGCAATTGACATCGCGGGTCAATTATTTTGTAACTGTACGTGTTTCATGAAGAGATATTTGGCAGTGGAGTCTGGTTTAATAAAGGAATATCTGATGGTTTATCGAGCAGCTGGACTGAGACAGGGTGGATAGTGGCGCTGTTATGATATTACTAATGGATAAGGTTAGCTCTGGCCAAAAATTACAGGCAAACATCAGCTCAGGAATATAGAGATTCTTGAGGTTTATAACAGTCAGGCTGCTCGTCAAGGCACTGTCCGGGGATAATGTGGAACTGATGGAAAAAGAATGGATTTTGTGTTTGGAAGCGAACACAATGATGTCTCACCTGTCCAAAGTTTAACATTAAGCAAAAAAAGCATTACAGTTCAACACGATTTAGAAATTCAGCGAATAACAATTTGGATAACTTACCGGGAACTCCAACAGTAGCAAGGATGGGATAGTAACCTGCTTGGATAATCAGCACTACAGCTTCTATCCGTATTGATAATGATGGCCAATCTAGTGAAAGAAAGTTAAGGCCCAAAGATAAACTCCTGTCCATTGTTAGAACGTTCAATTTTATTGCTGTTAGATTCTGACGCATTGTTGGATGATTTCAATTGATTGGTCTCAGATTCTGATCTCTCCTTTCTCTGTAGCTGTTGGCCTCGCTAATATTGGGCGTGTTGCTCCGCCAATACTGTGGGATTAAACATTGAAAAGGTCCCCCTTTAATTAGAATAGTGACACCCTCCAGTGAGACAATAATGATCCATGGAGACTGAAGATTAGCACACTCACTGAACAAACAGGTTCAGTTAACTCCTTCCAATACTACACTTTCAGATCACAGTAAAGTAGATCATTTTCACTGTCTGCGTGTGATGTATGAGGGCAGAAAAGGCAAGGAATGATGGCAGGCCAGGTTGATTAATCACAATCATAATACGTAAAAAATTAGTGAACGTGATGTGAGAGAGAAAAATGTCAACATGAGTAGTTCAGATCTGAAGTGCACTGCCTTGGGATGTCTTGGAGCATTCAAGATGGCTTTGCTGATTATTTAGATACAAATAGTTCCCAAGATTATGAGGGGAACACAAAAAATTGACACAAGGTAATAATAGTCATTAAAGAGCCAACGCACGCACAATGGGCCGAATGGTCTCTTTCTGTACCAAACAGTTCTGTGCTCCTATGATCATTCAAGTCACTGCGATATAGATGTAATGTCAGATCATTGGCCTATTTTCTAAATGGGGAAAAACTTTGGAAATCTGAAGCAAAAATGGGCTTAACAGCCCTAGTTCAAGATTCTGTTAAGGTTAACATGCCAGTTTGGTTGGTAGTTAGGAAAGCAAATGAATTATTCGCATTCATTTCGAGAGAGCAAGAATTCCAAGAGCAGAGATGTACTGCTGAGGTTATATAAGGCATGTTCAGACCATATTTAGAACATTGTGCGTGGTTTCAGGCCCCCTATCTAAGGAAGAATGTGCTGGCCTCGGAGGTTGCTTCAGAGGAGATTTACAGAGAGATCCCATGGATGAAGGGCTTCTCTTATCAGGTGTGGTTGAGGACGCTGCTTCGGTACTCAATGAAGTTTAAAAGGATGAGGGGGTGATTGGATTGAAACTTACAGAATACTGAGAGGCCTGAATAGAGTGGAGCTGGAGATGATGTTCCCACCAGTAGGAGAGACGAGGAACTGGAGGGCACAGCCTCAGACTGAAGGGATGACCCTTTAGAACTGAGATGAGGAGGAATTTCCTCAGCCGGAGAGAAATGGATTAATCTTCGGAACTCATCACTGCAGAGGGCACGGGTGGCCAAGTCATTGAGTGTGTTTAAGACAGAGGGAGACACTTTCGTGATTAGTCAGTATTACGGGGAGAATAGGGCTGAGAAATATATCAGCCATGATCGAATGTCAGAGCAGACTTGATGGGCTGAATGGCCTAATTCTGCTCCTTACGTTTTTATGGTATGAAACTCGTAATGCTCCGGCAACCATTGGTTTTAAAACAGTTCTTTTCTCAATTCAGTCCATAATTAAAATAGAGCAAACTAATAAAAGATGGTCCTTATAAAAGAGAGAAACATATTGGACCTCATCGACAAATGATTCCCTGTTTATTGCTAACCTGTGTGAATTTTCCTGAAGGACCATCATAGTTGGTAAAACCCCTCAGTATCAAACACCCAGAACATTCGAGCACGAGAGGATATAGCCTGCAAGTTAGCCTGCCAGAGTGTCCAGGAGACACGTCAGGAAACATTTCTGCACAGAAAGGGTGGTAGGAGTTTGGAACTCTCTTCCATAAATGGTGGCAGATGCTGGATCCATTGTTAATTTCTTTTTTCAACAGCAAACTCCATCACCAGGAACTAGGCACGTCGTAATTATTTGAATGCTTCAGAATGAATGGATCCATCTGCCAAACTCTACCCACCCAAACTGATTACATTTTGCTTAAGTTTCATCTCCGTTTCCCTCCCTTGCAGTTAAAATCCTGGCATTTGTGCTCCTCCCGCTGGGAAAATGCAACCTTTCGAAATGAGTCACCTGGTGGCTATAGCAATGTCATATCTACTGGTCATTATCTTCACACTGACATTGAGGCACATCCTAGTTGTTTTTTGGGAATATTTCTTATTCCCGAAGACGGTCCCATAGTGTAAATTTCATGCGGCTCTGCTTCACACAGTCACAGATTGCTCTGTTTGGTTCATTGTCACTTTCACCTTCGATCGATTTGTGGCTATTTCCAGTCGGAACTTGAAACGTAAGATTTGCACCAAGAAATCAGTGGCTGTAGTTTGAGAAGGAGTGACAGAGCTGAGCTTTCTGGAAGGACTTTTTTCTGGGTTTTGATGTTCAGACCCATGTATACTTGACAATCCTCAACACTGGCGCCCCACAATGATGTGTTCTCTGTCCCCTACTGCACTCCCGGTTACACACATGACCGTGTGAGAACATTTCATCCAATTGCTTCTGCAGCTTCACTAATGACACCCCCATTGGAAGCCAGATATCAAACAATGTCGAGACAGTTTACAGGATGGAGATAGAGTGCTTGATGCCATGGTATTAAGGTAACTTTCTCTGCCTCTATGTCAGCAAAATGAAAGAGCTGATCATTGACTTCAGAAAGCAAGGATGTGGGTATGCCCTGACTGCATCAATGGAGCGTCGACAGCATTAAGTTCCTCGGACTGACGATCGCCAGCAATCTGTCCTGGACCATCCGCATGGAGGCACAATGACACCCTTTCTTCCTCAGGAGGCTAATGAAATTCAGCATGACTCACCAACTTTTATAGATGCACCACAGAAAGGTTTGGCCCATTAACTGCTCTGCCCAAAGGAATGTAAGAAACTACGGAAGTTGCGAACACAGCCCAAACCGTCAAGTGAGCCAACCTTCCATCCATTGACTCCACCTACAATTCTCGCTGTCGAGGAAAGGCAGCCAACATCGTCAAAGACCCCTCCAATCCCGGTTGGAATCTCTTCCAACCTCTTCCATCAGGCAGCAGAAAGAAAAGCTTAAACACACCTCACCAACAGGCTCAAAAATAACTTCTTCCCCAGTGTTATTACAGTGCTGAATGGACCTCTCAAATTTCAAATCTCACGTCGATCTTGCTTTTTCTGCAACTTCTTTGCAGCCATAACTTTATATTCCCTGCTCTGTTCAATCACCCTGCACTACATGCAAAACAAAACTTTTCACTGTACTTAGGTACGTGTGACACTAATAAATCTCATCGAATGACATCAAATAGTCTTCAGAACTCAATAAAAACTGAAAGAACTACGGATGCTGTAAATCAGGAACAAAACCAGAAGTTGCTGGAAAAGCTCAGCAGGTCTGGCAACATCTGTGAGGAAAAAGCAGAGTTAACGTTTCGGGTCCAGTCATGCTTCCTCACACTCTTCAGAAATCTCCTCGGTTTCGGCAATCATTTTTCAGGGGCGTGCACAGCAATTGAGTTCCTCCGACATATTTTAAGTCTGTGTATCCCTTTCATTCTGATTCTGCTTCGCAATACTTTGTACCTCTCAAGGACTACAGACCCCACGGAAGATTCTGGGCCAACAGGAAGAGGGGAGAGTTCCAGGGACCCGCGAGATGGAGGATAGAAGGAAATCTATTGCTTTACTGCTTGTCATCCCAGGGAATTTTGTGCTATTACAGATAACACTGATGCCTCTTTCTCTGTGGAGATGCACGCATTTCTCCAGCAACAGGTCCATCGGGATGCCTGGCCTTGTGCGTGAAATAGGTTTCATGCTGCAGCCCTTGAGATGCTGCACAATCACTGTGACCCAGACTAAGTTCAGGGAGCCGTTGAAGAATATGCTGAACTATCCATTCAAACAAATTGTTAAAAAGTATTAAACAGGGAGAGGAACCAAGGTATTTACTGTGTGTTATGGACCAGACCAGGCCCCCCTCAAAATATTTTAAGAAGAGTAGCCTGACCTTAACTTTTTCTCACTTTTAAGGCAAATATAGAATGGCTTATGCCAGATACAACGTGACTGGTTGAACAGTCAACATTAAGCAAAACACAGTTAATTTAAAACACCATACTTAAAATACACCAAAAAAATGAGGAACTCAGAATAACTTAACTCCATTGGAAAACTGAACAGAATAATAGATACCGTAACTTTGATGAATTATTTCTTCCATCATAGTAACATCCCATAAACAAACGTCTTGGCAGAAAGGTACATTCAGATATCAGATTTTCTCACATGCAGTTCAGCAGCAGAGAGAGAGAAGAAATAACCAAGAGAGAGTAGCAGCCAGGAGATGTTTAAGGCAGCTTCCAACCCTGTTGAGAATCCAACAGCAACTGATACTGAATCTCAAAGTTAATACAAACTCAAAACTAAGGAGGCTGGTCTGTGAGAGCTGGCTGCACCCTGCCAGGCTGATTCTATTGCTCCCACTTTAGAGAAAAACCAAAGCCTCACACACTGCTCTCATTACCACACACTGCTCAGCACCTCTCGTTCAATCTCTCTCCTAAAAGAAATCTGTACAAAATATGCCTCTTAAAGCCACAGCATTTTCATGTGTGCCGGAAATCTGCACTGCCTCATTTCATCACCTAATGAGGCAACTCTTACATTCTCCATCAATGGTGTAGATTCTATTACTCTGCAGTTGATTCTGTGTCAAGTGTCCACTATATCATCGCCAGCGAGGAGTCAGAATGGGTAACATGTGTCCCTGTTTCCTGTGCTTGTCTCTCGCAGCGTTGGCCCACTATTGGTAGACATTCATGCGATGTGTGCCTCCCTTCCAAGGTAAGATCTAATGCTCCACACTAATTGGCCTCGAGAAGGTAGTGATGAGCTGCCTCACTGAGGCATTGCAGTCTGTGCAGGGGTGAACAAACCCACCATAGCGCAGAAACAGACCCTTCGGCCCAACCAGTCGATGCCGACCATAATCCCAAACTAAACTAGACCCACCTGCCTGCACTTGGCCCATATCTCTCCAAACCTTTCCTATCCGTGTACTTATCCAAATGTCTTTTAAATGTCGTAACTGTACCCACATCCACCACATCTTCTGGAAGTTCATTCCACTTACGAACCAGTCTCTATGTAAAAAAAGTTGTCTTTTTTTTAAATCTTTCTCCTGCCATCTTAAAAATATGCCCCCTAGTCTTGAAATCTCCCACCCTAGGGAAAAGGCACTTGCCATTCACTTCATCTTTACACCTCATAATTTTCAAACTTCTGTAAGGTAACTCCTCGGCCTCCTAGCCTTCAGTGAAAAGCCTCCCGGCCCATCCAGCTCCCCATAACCCAAACCCTCCATTCCTGGTAACATCTGGTATATCTCTTCTGAACCCTCTCCAGCTTAATTATATCCTTCCTCTAACAGGGCGAGCAAAACTGGACACAGTGCTCCAGAAGAGGCCTCACCAACATCCTGTACAACCTCAACATGACATTCCCAACTCCGATACTCAAAGGTCTGAGCAATGAAGGCAAGCGTGCCAAATGCCTTCTTCATCACCCTGTCTCCACGTGGTGCAAATTTCAAAGAATTATGTCCCTGAACTCCTAGCTCTCTCTGTTCTGCAACACTATCCAAAGCCCTACTGTTAATTGTGAGCCCTGCCCTTGATTGTTTTAGCAAATTGCAATACCTCACATTTATCCAAATTGAACTTCATCTGCCACTCCTCAGACCATTGACCTAATTGATCAAGATCTCTTTGTAATTACCATCCAGCAGCGTGGAGGATGGATAGACATTCAAACGGGTTGGGTCCTCCTCACACCTTCAGTGTTAATGCCACAGAATTCCCAATCCCTGACCTGCTGACGTCACCCCAGGATTTATGTCGCAGTTCAGCTTCTGCTACTGGTGAACTGCCACCCCCTCGAGATGTCGCTTTGCAAGATTCAGCAATGGGACCATCAAGGGGCAGTGCTTTGATTTCATTTTGTCAGTCGGTACTTTCTCTGAAGATGTGTGTGGCACAGAAGTCCCTTTCTCTGTGTCAGCCAAAACCTCAGCATTGTCCAAGTCTTGCTGCTTTGGGACACAAACTAGTTGAGTTTGAGCACATCTGTTTGAAACCCTGGGGGTCATGATTGGAGATGGACAACTAAACAGCTACAGGAAAGGGGGCGGCCCACAGATATCCCCCTCCTCCAACGACTGAGGAGCCTGACACCTAGACTCATGGTGTCATAGAGCACCGAAACTGACCTTTCGGTCCAACCAGCCCATGCCCACCATAATCCCAAACTAAACTCGTCCCATTCACTTGCACTTGGCCCATATCCCTCCAAAGAGTTCCTGTTCATTTATTCATCTGGATGACGTTTAAGGGTTACATCTGTGCCTGCATCTACCACTTCCTCTGGAAGTTTATTCCCCGCGTGAAATGTGCAAAAAAAATTGCTCATGTCTTTTTTTAAATCTTTCTCCTCTCACCTTATAAATACGCCCCCAGTCTTCAAATCTTCCACCCTATAGAAAAAACACTTACCTTTCACCTTACCTATACTCCTCGTAATTTTATAAACCTCTACAAGGCACGAACTTTTATTCTGAAATTATGCCTTCTGGTCCTAGAATCTGTCTAAACCCTTGCTGCTCAGGTACCCACCCAGATGCCTTTTAAGGGGGAGGTAGAAGGAGAGAGAGACACAGAGAGAGAGAGGGAGAGACAGAGAGCGGTTGAGAGGGAGAAAGAGAGCTAGAGAGAAAGAGAGGCAGAGAGAAGGAGAGAGACGGAGACAGAAAGAGAGGGCAAAAGAGAGAAAGACAGAGAGGGGCAGAGAAAGAGAGCACAAGGGAGAGACCAATGGACATGCAGTGGAGAGGAAGACCCAGAAACAGAAACCAGGAGGATGCCATCCAGCCCTTCAAGCCTGCTCCCCCATTCAATAGGATCAGGGGCTGCTCCTCTGTCTCGGGGCCGTATTCCCATATTCCTACGATGCCTTTAATATCTCAATTCATTTATCCATTTGTGTCTGGGATATTCTCAGCGTCCCATTTTCCACACCCTTCTGGGGGACGCAATTACACAGGTTGACCACCCACCGCGGGGTGTCGCTGCTGCTCCGCTGCTGTCAGTCCATCCAGTCGGTCCTACCACCGCGGGGTGTCGCTGCTGTCAGTCCTCCCAGTCGGTCCTACCACCGCGGGGTGTCGCTGCTGCTCCGCTGCCGTCAGTCCTCCCAGACGGGCCGACCACCGCGGGGCGTCGGGGATAACAAGCATGGGGCTGGATGAACACAGCAAGTCAAGCAGCATCATCGGAGCAGGAAAACTTGACGTTTCGGGCCTAGAGTCGCTACTTAACCACCTGCTGTCGATCCTCCCACCGCGCGGTGTCGCTGCGAGACGCCCACCGGCCAGTCCTCCCAATCAGTCCTCCCACCGGGCGAGCCCACCTCCAGTCAGTCCTCCCAGTTGGTCCTCCCACCGCGCGGTGTCGCTGCGAGACACCCCCAAACCTCCTGTTAGTCCTCCCACCGAGAGGTGTCGCTGCTAGACGCCAGAGCCCCCCCCGCCCCCCAAAAACGTCTCCAGTCAGTCCTCCCACCGGGCGGTGTCGCTGCCAGCTCGGTTTTGAGAAGGGGGGGGGCGTGGAGCGTGGAGAAAGGGGCAATGGCGGCCGATGCCGGGAGCGGGATGGGACGGTGCTCCGGGGTTTGAGGGAATCACCGGGGCCGCTGATCTCGATCGGGCTGTGTGTATCTGTGCCGGGGCGGGGGGTCAGAATGAGCAGCCGTTACCCCCCCCGGCCCCTGCTGAGGCCGGCGGACGGCTTGGACCGGGACCGGGAGGAGCCGGGCTCCGGGCCCGAACCCCCGGGCGGGGATGAGGATGGGGAAGGGGAGGAAGAGGAGACGGCTGCCCTTGACCCTGGCGGCCCTTCCCCCCGATCGAGAGCAGCTCCCCGCCGCCGGGAAGGGGCTGCCGGGCCCGGGCTCAGCCTCCGGAGGTCAGTACTGACCGTCTGCGTCCTCTGTTACATCAACCTCCTCAACTACATGGACAGGTTCACCGTGGCAGGTGAGCAGGGGCGGTATGGGGTTCACCGTGGCAGGTGAGCAGGGGCGGTATGGGGGTCACCGGGACGGTATGGGGTTCACCGCGGCGGTATGGGGTTCACCGGGGCCGGTGAGTAGGGACGGTATGGGGTTCACCGTGGCAGGTGAGCAGGGGT
>JAHRHZ010000137.1:3174325-3187102 GCA_024137785.1 Ginglymostoma cirratum
GGGGTGGGGTGCGCACTGATAGCCCCTCCCCGGCTAGCCGCCTTGTCTGATGGAGCGTAGTGACGCTGTCTGCTTCTGGTTGTATTGTAGGTGAGACAGACTGAGAAGCACAGAATCGTAGACAAACCCAGCTCAGACACCACATTCTGTAGCCTGAGGTCAGAGCAGTGAAAGGTGACTAGAGCCAGCACAGAGGTTAGAGCACAGTCTGTTACTGTCCTGCACATGCACTCCACTAGAGAGCCCGTACCGAGACCCCCACCCCCTCAAACCCATCCGAGACCCCCACCCACCAAACCCATCTGAGACTCCCCGTTCATAACAGAGACCTCAACCACCCACTCAGTCTCTCACCGATCGCCCTCAGTCTGTGATCCCCCTCTCTGCTTCCTGACACCCCTGGCGACATCTCTCCTCATCCGCTTGGTGAAAACTCCCTTTCTCAACCTCAGAAGCGTCAAATCAGTCTACCCCCAACAAACTTTCACTGTGATCTGTGAGCTCAAATCAGTCTGCCCCCAACGAACTTTCTCTGTGGTCCATGAGCCCTGATCCTGACCTCTGTAATCTCTCCTGGGAAGCAGAGACTGTCAATTCTGTCACCACCTCCCTGTGGGAAGCCAGTCCAATCAAACATAGAGAGTGTCGTCTCAGGAGAGGGGTCTGTTCTGCCCATCACGCGTGCGTGTGTGTGTGCAAGTGGCGCGGAAGTGCATTTGTGTGTTTAATGTTTTCTCTCCCTCCCTTGCTCCCCCTCTCCCGTCTATCCCTCTCTCCGTCCCTTGCTCCCTCTCTCCCATCACCACCACCACCACCACCACCACCCCCCCACCCCGCTGCCGCCACCACCTGCCTTTCCCCGTACCTGTGTCTTTTTCTCAGAGTTAGCGGAGATGGATGAACCAATCGTTGTGCCACAGGCTGGGAGGTCAGTGAAGTTACCGGTGGCCAGCGTGCTGATCTGACAGAGGGCTCGGTCACTGGCTGTCGCATCGCACGGGGATGGGAGATAGGGGAGGAATGTCTGATTCCTTCACCTCCCCTTCCCTCCACCTGTTCCCTGCTGCCATTGGCCTAGCTCCAACAGCAATACACCGTCCCTGGGATATCAGGGGTGGGGCTGTAAGGGTGAGGGGGGGTGGAGGCAGACACCACTGGGGTTGAGGGAGCGGGATTAGGGAGAGTACACTCACTCTGTGACGTCTTCCAGAAGTAATTGGGGGGTTGGGGAGTGGGGTTGACTGGCAATGAATTATTCCAGGGGAAGTCACCATCAGGTGGTAAAACTGCTGGGGACAGAGGCCAGTGGGAGGAGGAGGACAATGAAGCACCTCCAAGCAGATTCCCCTCTGTAGGGGGGTGGAGGGGGAGGGCGGCAGCGGCATTGGCATTGCCCAATAGTGAGACACTATTCACATACAGCGCACATTTCCCACACAATTCCTAACACTAACCATCGCCATGAATACACAAGGTTACAACGAAAGACTTCCATTGAACTGGGGGAGTGGGATGGCCCTGACGGGGCAGGTGTGATTCAGGCTGGCACAGAGGTGGGGTTTCCCTCTTTGCCCTGCCAGGGCACAGAATCCTCACCCTACCAGTGAGCGCCAGCATGCCCTGCTGTCGGGGCTAATTGAGATATCGCCTCACCATGCTGCTGGCTGCTCCACCAAAGCAGGCATCATGATGGGCCAAGCTGGCGTCAGGATTGGGGGGTGTGGGTGTGGGCATGGTGGCCCAGAGGCTAGCTCACTGCTGTGTTTCAGGCGAGTGACAGCACCATCTGTGTTTTGAAAGGTGTTTTTAAATTTCCAACAATCTGGGCTGATTTGATTTAATAAATCTACATGTCACTCTGTTTATACTCCGGGAAATAAAGTTCAGAAATTGGTCTTGTTGTTACCATTCTGTAAGAAAAATACTGGCATTTGTAATTTCACACACCCCTGCCACACACACATAGCCCGCTCCTGCTCCACACAATCCCAACGCACAGCCTCACTCCACTGAACAAACTCACCGACCAAGTGCACCCTGGCAGACTGGTCAAGTGAAACAGGCTAAATGCCAAAGAGTTGAATTTATTGAAAATTGTAAGACTATAAAACTGCATACAGAAACAAGCATGGTCTTTATCGTTGTCACTTCACATCACGGTGTGGTACATTGCTTGGAAAAAGCTTCAAAGCATTTCATTTTAATAGCACAAAGCCTCCCACATTAAATGAGAGTCACAATATTGCTATGATATAGCCATGACAGTGTCTGAGCAAGATGCTGACACAGGCAAGGGTTAGGGAAAGTAGATCGTGGGCATTGGTGATTTGGAGTGAGTGGATAGGACTGTGTTGAGGTGGAGGGTGCGGTTGGCAGTGCCCAAGTAATAGGGAAAGGCCATTCTGCCATGGGGGGGGGGGTGCATAGTCTTGGCAGGTGGCACCGCCCAGGTGGGGGCCACAGGTGAAGGTGTTATTGTAGGTCACCTTGCCACACCGGAGGTAGCAGACCTTCCTATGGATGCCGGAGGTCAGTCTGACCTCACACTCGCCCAAGAGGTCGTCACCTGTGATCCAATCCCGATCCCAGGCCTCAATGATTAGCTTCAGTCTGCTCTTGGCCTTGACCTCGCCCAGGTCCAACTTGGCGTTGTTGTTCCAGATCACATTGGTCCTGGCCGTACTTGACCACCACGTAGTGGCTGTGAAAAAGTTCCCCCAGAGGTCACTGCCCTGTTTAACCGTGACCACCAGCTGGCCTATCCTTTTCTCCTTGGCACAGCAGTACTTGTCCACGCGTGAGGTCTCATGGCACACACAGGTGCAGGGTTGGCACGGGTTGTGGTAGGACCCATGGAGACACGGTATCTGCCTTGCATTGCTGGGAGAGGGCGTTGCCCATGATGTAGTTGCTGATGTAGCGCTGCAGGTTCTTTTGCCTGGGATCACTGAGGGGAACCAGGTGGTGGAGAGGTGCCAGAGCATAACGCACCATGCCTGGGTGTGTGGGCAGGCTGCCCACCCACTGGGTGAAGGCTGAGCTGTCCTTGGAGAAGAACAAGTCCTGGCCTTTCTGGGCCCAGCCTCCTGTCAACTCCGTTTCCCGGTCGCTGAAGGCCTGGTAGAAGCTGTTGTGCTTTGCAGCTTGCGCCCAGTTCTGGTACCTGGGCGAGGCCTTTGTCTTCAGGCCCACTGTGACGCTGGCCTCTATCAACAGGCTTCACTTCCTCAATGGTGGAGCCCTCGGATGCTACCTGGCATGTCCGAATAGCTGTCACATCCTTGAATTTCCCACCCAGCTCCACTGAGGTGAAGTAGTGGATGCCGTAGGTGGCCACTAGCCTCTGGTAGCGGTGCTTGCTGGCATCATTCATGATGGTAGGGAGGCTGGAGAGGGAGCGGACAAACTCAGGTGCCAGGAGGGGCTTGTCCTTCACCTGATACTGGTAGTAGCGGCTCTGGAACTGGTGACTGGTGAAACTGTAGCAGTCACTCTTGGAGCGGGAGGTGCCGAAACTTACCAGCTTGGACTTGGAGCCAGCCGGCACCAATTTGGTTTGGTTGCCTGACTTGGTTTGGAGGTGCAGGTCTGCCTGCCAGTCATTGATGATGGCAG
This sequence comes from Ginglymostoma cirratum, assembly GCA_024137785.1. Taxonomy (NCBI): domain Eukaryota; kingdom Metazoa; phylum Chordata; class Chondrichthyes; order Orectolobiformes; family Ginglymostomatidae; genus Ginglymostoma; species Ginglymostoma cirratum. Next base: position 3,177,941 of record JAHRHZ010000137.1, read on the forward strand.
AGGTGGCTTACTTTGGCAGCTTGTCAACTGAACAGTACAGCCAGCCGGTAAGTGAGTGCTGGCAGGAGCTGATGGTGCGCCAGTCCACCAGCGAGGTGGGCAGCCGCTGGCGCACGTTGCCGAGCAGCTCCCATTGGCAAAGCACCAGGTGTTCATGTCAATCATACAGGCGCCCTTGGGCTGCAGGGTCACCACGTCGTAGCCCTTCCCTGCCAGCCGTGCCCCTGGCACAGAGCTGATGTTGCTGTCTCTGGCACTACCAGTGATGCAGGGTGCCCAGGAAAAGGAGACAGAGGAGGAAATACCCTGGTTTCAAATGTCCAGCTGGCATCATGGCACCGGTGGCAGTTCCGACAGCAGATTTGCAAGAGGAAAATGAAGCAGTTAACTTGAAAGATGAGCAACAGGTTCACCACCAGGGATCTCTATGAAAGTGCAAATCCTTGGCTAAGAACCAAATGCCAATAAGCTCTTCTGCTCAGCAGGAGTTGTTGGCACAGCAACAAGGACAATGTGAGCTGATGTTGACAGATTTATGAGCTGGTAAAAGCAGAATGCTGATTTAAGTAGATGTTGGAGATCTGTTCACTTGATTTGCAAGATTTGAGACTTGGTAAAAGCAGTATGCAATCTAAAGTAGGTTTTAACATGCTTAATTTGTCACATTTAGGAGCTTTAAAGAGCAGTGTACTATCTTAATTGGGTGTTGAGTACCTGTTTGCTTGGTTGACAGATTCATGAGTTTTTAAGAACAGCATATGATCTTAAGCAGGTGTGGAACATTTGTCTGCTTCATCTCATAGATTTATGAGCTGCCCTGAGCAGTATGCTATTTTATGTCAGCGTTCAAGATTCATTTTCTTAATTTGACAGCTATATATGATGTTAAGAATAGCATGCTTTCTTATGTGGCTGGTGAAGGTCTGTTTCCTTAGTTTGACAGATTTATGAGCTGCTGATCCCCAAAGCATGAGATTTGTGCTTTCTGCCTGCTGTCAGTACAGGGCAGACGGAGCTGAAGCTGTTTACTGTGCTTGCGCAGGCAAAGCGAGCATGTGGTAACTTATAAAGTGAGATTGTGGGCAGTGGGAGAGGGATGAATTGTGAGTGTGGTGAATGGGGAGTGAGGCGATATGGGTAGGATGCTAGAGAAACCACGAATAGGGTGATTGGTGAGGGTTTTAAGGTGGAGTATGAGGGACATGTGCTATGAGTGGTAGATGGGACAAGTTGAATTGATGGGTGCATGTAGCAAGTGAGGGTGACCCATAGGGGTAGCATAAGAAGGTTTTGGAAGTTGTTGCTGACAGAGGCATGCAGAGATGGATGTGGTGGACTGTAGAGGATAATAGAAGACTGAGCTCAGTTATGGAGGTGTTTCCAGGTGGTACAAAGGGTAAGGCTTGAGTAGGGATTGAAGGTGGTTAAGGGATGGAGCGTGAATTCAGAGGGGATTGCCTGGAGGGTGATGGGGAAAAGCGACCACTTATTTGGGAGGAGAAAGGAATTATGAGGGGAACCAGGGATTAGATACTGAATGACAGATATCTGGAGTGATTTACAGATTGGAATATATCGAGGAGTTTGGGATGGTTAACATATAGAATAACACACTGCTAACCACCCCAAATCCCTTGATTAGATTCCAGTCTCTCACTCAATCCTGTGTATCTGTCATTGTATATGTAAACTAGCTTGATTCCCTTGATTAGATCCTGGTCTGTAATTCACTCCCAGGTATGTTATTCTTGTATAAACCTTCCAAACATCACGATTAGATACCAGTCTTCAACTCACACCCAGGAATGTGTTATGCTAAATACGAACCACCTCAAACCCCTTGATTAGATTCCACTCCTACAACTCAATCCTGGCTATCTCTTATTCTATATATCAATCGGCTAAACTACTCAACTGGATTCCAGTCTGTAACTCACACTCAGGTGCCTGTTGCCCCCTGAGTCCCTTGATTAGATGCCAGACTGTAATCTTTTTTTTTTAAATATATTTAATTGCGTTGTTTGGTATTAGTTAGTTGAGTCAGAGCTAAGGCTTACAATGGCAGGGGACCTCAGACCCGTGGCATGTGCCTCTTGCTTGATGTGGGAGATCAGGGACATGACTGACGTCCCTGACTGTTACACGTCCAGCTGCAGCTCTTGTTGGACCGCATGACGGCTCTGGAGTTGCGGGTGGACTCACTGTGGAGCATCCGCGATGCTGAGAAGGTCGTGGATAGCACGTTTAGTGAATTGGTCACACCGCAGATTAGGACTGCTGAGGGAGATAGTGAATGGGTGACCAAAAGACAGAGAAAGAGCAGGAAGGCAGTGCAGGTGTCCCCTGCGGTCATCTCCCTCCAAAACAGGTATACCGTTTTGGATACTGTTGGGGGAGATGGCTCACCAGGGGAGGGCAGCAGTTGCCCGGATCATGGCACCATGGCGGGCACTGCTGTTCAGAAGGGCAGGAAAAAGACTCATAGGGCCATAGTCATAGGGGATTCTATTGTAAGGGGAGTAGATAGGCGGTTCTGTGTCCGAAAACGGGACTCCCGGATGGTATATTGCCTCCCAGGTGCTCGGGTCAGGGATGTCACCGATCGGCTACAGAGCATTCTGAAAAGGGAGGGTGAACAGCCAGTTGTTGTGGTGCATATAGGCACCAATGATATAGGTAAAAAATGAGATGAGGTCCTGAAAGCAGAATTCAGGGAGCTAGGAGAGAAGTTAAAGAGGAGGACCTCAAAGGTAGTGATCTCAGGGATGCTACCAGTGCCGCGTGCTTGCCAGGGTAGAAATAAAAGAATAGGCAGGATGAACACGTGGCTTGAGGGATGGTGTAGGAGGGAGGGGTTCAGATTTGTGGGACACTGGGACCGGTTCTGGGGAAGGTGGGACTATTACAAATTGGATGGTCTACACCTGAACCAGACTGGAACTAGTGTCCTAGGGGGAGTTTTTGATAGGGCTGTTGGGGAGGGTTTAAACTAATGGGGCAGGGGTCTGGGAACCAGAGGAGAAGACTAGTAGACAGTGAGGTGGAAACTAGAGACTGTAAGGATCATGAAGTTAGCATTACCAAGGGGAAGAGTAGGCAGAGAGCAGATGAACGCAAAGGAACTGGTGGTCTGAAGTGCATATACTTTAATGCAAGGAGTATAGTGGGTAAGGCAGACGAGCTTAGGTCTTGGATTAGTGCCTGGGAGTATGATGTTATTGCGATCACAGAGACTTGGTTGAAGGAAGGGGATGATTGGCAACTAAATGTCCCAGGATATAGATGCTTCAGACAGGACAGGGAGGGAAGTAAAAGGGGGGGAGGAGTTGCATTGCTGGTCAGGGATGATATCACGGCTGTGCTAAAGGAGGGCACTATGGAGGGCTTGAGCAGTGAGGCATTATGGGTAGAGCTGAGAAATAAGAAGGGTGCAGTTACATTGTTGGCGCTGTACTACAAGCCTCCCAACAGTGAGCGTGAGGTAGAAGAACAAATAGGTCGACAGATTATGGAAAGATGTAGAGGTAACAGGGTGGTGGTGATGGGAGATTTTAATTTTCCCAACATTGACTGGGATACACTTAGTGTCAGAGGTCTGGATGGGGCAGAATTTGTAAGGAGCATCCAGGAGGGTTTTCTAGAGCAGTACGTCAATAGTCCAACTAGGGAAGGGGCCATATTGGACCTAGTGTTGGGGAATGAGCCAGGGCAGGTGGTAGAAGTTGCAGTGGGGGATTTCTTTGGGAATAGTGACCACAATTCTGTAAGTTTTAGAATACTCGTAGACAAAGATGAGAGTGGTCCTAAGGGAAGAATACTAAACTGGGCCAGGGCCAATTATATCAAAATTCGGCAGGAGCTGGGAAATGTGGATTGGGGACAGCTGTTTGAAGGGAAGTCCACATTTGATATGTGGGAGGCTTTCAAAGATAGGTTGAAGATAGTGCAGGATAGGCATGTCCCTTTGAAAACAAGGGATAGGAAAGGAAAGATTCGTGAACCGTGGATGACAGGAGAAATCGTGCGACTAGCCAAGAGGAAAAGGGAAGCGTACATAAGGTCCAGGCAGCTAAGAACAGAACGGTCCTTGGAGGAATATCGGGAGAGTAGGACCAATCTTAAACGAGGAATCAAGTGGGCTAAAAGGGGTCATGAAATAACTTTAGCGAACAGAATTAAGGAGAATCCCAAGGCCTTTTATTCATATATAAGAAGCAGGAGGGTAACTAGAGAAAGGGTTGGTCCACTAAAGGATAAGGAAGGAAGGTTTTGTGTCGAACCTGAGAAAATGGGTGAGATTCTCAATGATTACCTTGCATCAGTGTTCACTGAGGAGAGGGACATGATGAATGTTGAGATTAGAGATAGAAGTTTGTTTACTCTGGATCACGTTGACATAAGGAGGGAAGATGTGTTGGGTAGGCTAAAGGATATTAAGGTGGACACATCCCCAGGACCGGATGGGATCTATCCCAGGATGCTGAGGGAGGCGAGAGAGGAAATAGCTGGGGCCCTGACAGATATCTTTGTAGCATCCTTAAACACAGGTGAAGTGCCGGAGGACTGGAGAGTTGCTAATGTTGTCCCCCTGTACAAGAAGAGTAGTAGGGATTATCCAGGTAACTACAGACCAGTAAGCCTGACGTCAGTGGTGGGAAAGTTGCTGGAGAAGGTACTGAGGGATAGAATCTATTTATATTTGGAAAAGAATGGGCTTATCAGTGATAGGCAACATGGTTTTGTGCAGGGGAGATCATGCCTTACTAACTTAATAGAGTTCTTTGAGGAAGTGACCAAGTTGATAGATGAAGGAAGGGCTGTAGATGTCATCTACATGGACTTTAGTAAGGCGTTTGATAAGGTTCCCCATCGTAAACTAAAGCAGAAAGTGAAGTCACATGGTGTGCAGGGTGTTCTAGCTAGGTGGATAAAGAACTGGTTGAGCAACAGGAGACAGAGAGTAGTAGTTGAAGGAAGTTTCTCGAAATGGAGAAAGGTGACCAGTGGTGTTCCACAGGGATCAGTGCTGGGGCCACTGTTGTTTGTGATATACATAAATGATCTGGAAGAGGGCATAAGTGGTCTGATCAGTAAGTTTGCAGATGACATGAAGATTGGGGGAGTAGCAGAAAGCATAGGGGATTGTCAAAGAATACAGGAGAATATAGATAGACTGGAGAGTTGGCCGGAGAAGTGGCAGATGGAGTTCAATCCGGGCAAGTGTGAGGTGATGCATTTTGGGAGGTCTAATTCTAGAGCGAACTATACTGTAAACGGAAGAGCCTTGGGAAAAGTTGATGAGCAGAGAGATCTGGGAGTTCAGGTCCATTGTACCCTGAAGGTGAATGCACAGGTGGATACAGTGGTCAAGAAGGCATATGGTATGCTTGCCTTCATCGGACGGGGTGTTGAGTATAAGAGCTGGCAGGTCATGTTAAAATTGTACAAGACTTTGGTTCAGCCGCATTTAGAATACTGTGTACAGTTCTGGTCGCCACATTACCAAAAGGATGTGGAAGCTTTGGAGAGGGTACAGAGAAGGTTTACGAGGATGTTGCCTGGTATGGAAGGTGCTAGCTATGAAGACAGGTTGAGTAGGTTAGGATTGTTTTCATTAGAAAAAAGGAGATTGAGGGGGGACCTGATTGAGGTCTTCAAAATCATGAAGGGTATAGACAGGGTTGATAGAGATAAGCTTTTTCCCAGGGTGAGGGATTCAATAACAAGGGGTCACACGTTCAAGGTGAGAGGAGAAAAGTTTAAGGGGGATACACGGGGAAAGTACTTTACACAGAGGGTGGTAGGTGCCTGGAACGCGTTGCCAGCAGAGGTAGTAGAGGCAGGCACGGTAGATTCATTTAAGGTGCGTCTGGACAGATGCATGAGTAGGTGGGGAGCAGAGGGATACAGATCCTTAGGAATTGGGCAATAGGTTTAGACAGTGGATTTGGATCGGCACAGGCTTGGAGGGCCAAAGGGCCTGTTCCTGGGCTGTAAGTTTTCTTTGTTCTTTCTTTGTACTCCCGGGAATCTGTATTCTAGCTATAAAGCCACTCTCTCAGAGCCTCTCAGTTAGATCCCAGTCCGTAATTCACTCAGTTATCTGATCTATATATAAGTCACCCCGAATCCCTCAATTACATTCTAGGATATAACTCACTCCCAGAGTGTCTGTGACTGTATACACAGTGCAAGCTATCTGAACACCCTTCATTTAACAAGGTGTAGAGCTGGATGAACACAGCAGGCCAAGCAGCATCAGAGGAGCAGGAAGGCGGACGTTTCGAGCCTAGACCCTTCTTCAGAAATCTGCAGCATCTGCAGTTCCTACTATCTCTGAAACAATTTTACCCCTTCATTTAATTCGATTTGTAAATCACTCCAAGCGTATGTTATTCCACATATCAACCAGCCAAATCTCGAGTGTATTCCAGTCTGTAACTCACTCCTCAGCATCTGTTATTCTCTGTATAAACCACCCAAATGCCTTCATTAGTTCCCAATCTGTGATTCATACTTATATTATATATATATTAACTGCCCCAACCCTTTGATTAGATTCCAATCCGTAACTTACTATCGGGTGTCGCTTATTCTGTGTATAAATCACTTTCAATGCCTCGACTTCATTCCACGCTGTCACTCAATTTCCTGTATGTTTTTTTTTCCATTTAAAACCCCCTCAACCTCTCTATTAGATTCCAGTCTCTAATTCACACCCACACATCTGTTATTCCATATATAAACCACCCTAAACCCTTTGATTAGATCCCAGTCTGTACATCACTCCTGAGTATCTGTTATTCTGTATGTAAGCCACCCCGAACTACCGGATTATATTCCAGTGTATAATCCTGTGTATCTGTAATTCGATACATATATCACCCAGATCACCCAAATTAATTTTCAGTGCGTAACACACTCCTGGTTGTCTGTTCGTCTCTAATAAAACTATCATGAATTCCTGATTAGATTCCAGTGTGAATCGCACCCAGGATGTTTTTTTTTGTATAAACCACCCTGAGCCCCACCAATAGATTTAAATTTGTAACACACACAGCAATTAATACAAAACACTAGACATCTTTAATAAAAGCCGAAAGAACTGCGGATGCTGTGAATCAGAAACAAGTTGTTGTTGTTATTCTATCGGCAAACCCTCTGAACCACTCGACTAGATGCCAGCCTGCAACGCATACCCAGGCATCTGTTCAAAAACAAAGTTGCTGGAGAAGCTCGGCAGATCTGGCAGCATCTGTGAAGGAAAAACAAAGTTAACGTTTCGGGTCCGGTGACCCTTCCTCAGAACTGATGGTGGCTGGGGAAACGTCAGGTATCTGTTAACTTGAAATATAAAAATGCCAGAACCCTTCGATTAGATTCCAGGCTATAACTCGCTCCTGGATATCTATTATTCCATATAAAATCCACCCGAACCCTTTGATTAGATTCCAGTCTCTAACTCAATGAATGATATCTGTTATTCCATACATAACCCTCCTAAACCTCATGATCAGTTTTCAATCTGCAACCAACATCTGGGTATGTTGTTCTATACAGAAAACAACCGAATCTCTTGATCAGATTACAATCTGTAACACATTCTCAGATATGTTATTAGACATATAAACAACTCTGAGCCCTACAATCAGATACCAGTCTGTTACTCTTTACAATGTATCTGTTTTTCTATGTATATATCCTGAACACGTTCAGCAGTTCCTAATCTGTACCTCAATCCCAGTTACCTCTATTTTACATATTTACCGCCCAACCCCTTTGATCAGATTCCAGACTGAACTCACTTCTGGGTATCTACTCATAGACATAAACTATGAAACTATCCCATACCCTTAGATTAGACTCTGGTCTGTAACTCACTCCCAGGTATCTCTTATTCTACATAAAGCTATCAAACTAACCAATATCCCTCAGTTAGATTCCAGTCTGAAATACACTCCCGGCTATCTCTTATTCTATATAGAACATAGAACAATACAGCGCAGAACAGGCCCTTCGGCCCTCAATGTTGCGCCGACCTGTGAACTAATCTAAGCCCATCCCCCGACACTATCCCATCATCATCCATATGCTTATCCAAGGACTGTTTAAATGCCCTTAATGTGGCTGAGTTAACTACATTGGCAGGAAGGGCATTCCACACCCTTACCACTCTGAGTAAAGAACCTGCCTCTGACATCTGTCTTAAATCTATCACCCCTCAATTTGCAGCTATGCCCCCTTGTACTAGCCGACGTCATCATCCATGTAAAAACTACCTTGAATGTCTTAATTACATTCCAGTCTGAAACCCGATCAATGGTATCTGAGATAACAAGGTGTGGGGCTGGATGAACACAGCAGGCCAAGCAGCATCATAGGAGCAGGAAAGCTTGACGTTTCGGGCCGAGACCCTTCATCAGAAAAGGGTATCTGATATTCAATACAGGTAGTTCACCGATAACGCAGTAGCTGCGTCCTTGCATGACCCCGCGCTATAGAAAATCGGCTTACAGGGAAAATCACTATCCCTGCACAGCAGAAAGTTCGTGTTATCCAAACAGCGGCCATTATTCATCAATCGCGTTACAGCCAATTTGCGTTAAAGAAACACGCATTACAGCGGAAATACCTGTAGAGAAAACTCCTAAACTTCATGATTAGATTCCAGTCTGTAACTCATACCCGGCTATCTGTTATTCTGTATAAACCACCCCGAATCCCTCGATCAGATTCCAGTCTGTAACTCCCTCCCGGGGGTATCTGTTATTCTGTATATAAACCACCCCGAACGCCTCGATCAGATTCCAGTCTGTAACTCCCTCCCGGGGGTATCTGTTAGTCTGTATATAAACCACCCCGAATCCCTCGATCAGATTCCAGTCTGTAACTCCCTCCCGGGTATCTTATTCTGTATATAAAACACCCCGAACCCCTCAATCAGATTCCAGTCTGTAACTCCCTCCTAGGGGTATCTGTTATTCTGTATATAAAACACCCCGAACCCCCTCGATCAGATTCCAGTCTGTAACTCCCTCCTGGGTATCTGTTATTCTGTACATAAACCACCCCGAACCCCTCGATCAGATTCCAGTCTGTAACTCCCTCCCCAGGGGGGGTATCTGTTATTCTGTATATAAACCACCCCGAACCTCTCGATTA
>JAHRHZ010000138.1:0-73096 GCA_024137785.1 Ginglymostoma cirratum
GTGTGAGAGGGTGTGTGTGTGAGAGGCTGTGTGTGAGAGGCTGTGTGTGAGAGGGTGAGTGTGTGAGAGGGTGAGTGTGAGAGGGTGAGTGTGAGAGGGTGAGTGTGTGAGAGGCTGTGTGTGAGAGGGTGTGTGTGTGGATTTGACTCCTGGGTCAGTTGCTGTTATTTCGTGTTATCCTCCAATAAATCGTAAGTGTCACAAGCAGAACCTGAGGTTCTTGGAAGATAAGTTTGTCTCCTGTTCCCCTCAAACGTTGCCTCTCAAATAGACTAAAACCCTCAGTTGGACAGTGACCGAAAGTTAGTAAAAAAAGTCCTTCAAATTTTAAGCTCTTTCTAAGGCAGAGAAAGATGCCCAAAGGCATGAGGAGGTCTTCGGGTCCAGATCTTTGCCACTGTAGGCATCGTCATTAATGCTGGGTCGATGGAAAGTGAGATAAGACCATAAGGTATCTCCCACTTTGGGTGGAACAAGAGAGAGTGCTTATTCATACCTTCAGAGTTATTTTCCTGTCAGCGTGCTGCAGTGTACCTCCTGGTTTTCATAGATGTCTGTAGTGGCAGTGATGTAGGAGGGGCCTTCCTGACCTGAAGGCTCAGTGGACTGCAGTGTAGCTGGTTTATTTTTTTAAGGACAACTTTCAGGAAATTTTAGTACCTAGTGTATAATACCTATTTATGTTACATGCTGACTGTTATTTCCTGGCAATCAACTGCGGATTTATCATCCAATATGCTCGGAGCGATTATGTTGCAATCATTAATCCTTCAGTGTAACCTCATCAGGTATTGGCTGCTGGGCTTTGTTGTTACCTCACCTCTCAGCCTGGCCCCCAGGGACACTATAATCAAGGCAATGCCTTTGTCCCTGTCAGTAAGGTGGGTTTGTAAAGAAACCCCCAACTGAGGCCACGCAGATGACTTAAGTCTCCACTTGACTCTGAGCAGTGGGGGCTAGTTAGGTCAGTTGACTGGATGGTTAGCTTGCAATATAGAGTGACACCAGCAATGAAGAGTCAATTCCCACATGATCTGTGGTGACCATGGAGGACTCGTCTTCTCAACCTCCCCCCTCAGGTGAAACCAGTGCCAGCCTGTTTGCAGATGATATCTAGATTGGTGGAATCGTGGACAGTGAAGAAGGCTATCTAAGATTACGATGGGATTTTGACCAGCTGGGCCAATGGGCCAAGGAGTAGCAGATGGGGTTGAAATTGGATAAATGTGAGGTGTTGCATTTTGGTAAGGTAAAACAGGGCATGACTTAACACAGTTAATGGTAGGGCCCTGGGGAGTGTTGTTAAACAGAGAAACCTAGGGATGCAGATGCATAGTTCCTTAAAAGTGGTGTCACAGATAGAAAGGATGGTAAAGAAGGCATTTGACATGCTTGCCTTCATTGGTCAGATCATTGAGTATAGGTGTTGGGATGTCATGTTGCAGCTGTCCAGGATATTGGTGAGGCCACTTTTAGAATGCTGAGCAGCCGTACCAAGTCAGTCCCAAAGTCTTAACGTGCGGTCCTTGGCAGTGAATGCTTGTCAGGAACTTTCCTATGAGAAAGACATCACTCACAATGATCTGAAAATTACACTGAGTTCTGGTATCATTTCCCCCTGCTATTTATATAGAGTTATTGGGGTGGCACGGTGGTTCAGTGTTTAGCACTGCTGCCTCACAGCGCCAGGGACCTGGGTTTGTTTCCACCCTCAGGCGACTGTCTGTGCGGAGTTTGCACATTCTCCCCATGTCTGCGTGGGTTTCCTCCGGGTGCTCCGGTTTCCTCCCACAGTCCAAAGATGTGCAGGCTAGGTGGATTGGTCATGGCAAATTGCCTGTAGTGTTCAGGGATGTGGAGATTATGTATGTTTAAAGGGGGATGGGTCTGGGTGGGATGCTCTGAGGGTCGATGTGGACTTGTTGGGCCAAAGGGCCTGTCCCTACACTGCAGGGATTCAATGATAAAAGCCGTTTCTTACAAATGTGTAAGTGTTAAAATAGCAGCAAGAGGGGAGGGTGTACCTGACACATTTGCACACTGACATTGCTTGCTAAACATCACATTTGTGTTGTTACAGTCAACTACCTGTGAGTGAAAAGTTCAGATGTTCTTCATGTTGCGGGATTGATCCGTGCAGATCGCTAGTGTTGTCACTTTAGCCATTGATCTGCTTTGAACTATTTCACTTCAAACAATGGAGGGGGGGTGCGAATAGCATTGGCTCGTGTGTTCTTTGGGAACTGAATGCAACCAGCGTAGTATATACTGCCCTCAATTGCCCAATGGATATACAACAAGGGAAGCACGGAAAGTAATTCTCACAGCCTCTGCAGCACCAGCACACTTATCACCGGTCATATTAAAACTCCAAAACTTGCCATGTATCATATAAACTCTGACTCCTGGTTTAATCATGCCTCATTTTTACAATAAGTGTTCTGATTTTCAGATCTCTTCATGACCGCGTCCCTTTGTATCTGTGTAAGTCCTCCTGGCTTACAACCTTCCTGTGCTAATGATTCTGACCTCTTGAGCAACCCCAGTTTTAATTACTCCATTATTGGTGGCCATATGTTCAGGCAACTGAGCCCCGAAGCTCCAGAATTCCTTCCATAAAACCCTTTGTTTCTTTGCTTTTGTCCCTCCTTTAGACCATAACATATTGGAGTAGAATTAGGCCATTCAGCCCATCGAATCTGCTCCACCATTTGATCATGGCTGATACGTTTCGCACTCCCATTCTGCCCATAACCCTTGATCCTGTTACTAATCAAGAACCTACCTATCTCTGTCTTAAACACACTCAATGACTTGGCCTCCACAGCCTTCTGTGACAATGAGTTCCACAGATTCACCACCCTCTGGCTGAAGAATTTCCTTCACATCTCAGTTCTAAAGGGTCTCCCTTCACTCCGAGGCTGTGCCCTTGGGCCTTAGTCTCTCCTACTCGGTGGAAACGTCTTCTCCACATCCACTCTACTCAGGCTGTCAATAGTCTGTAACTTTCAATCATATCCCCTCATCATCCTTCTAAACTCCATTGACTACAGACCACCCCCCCCCCCAACCAAGTCCTCTTCTTGTAAACCTCCTCTGTATCCCTCCAAGGCCAACACATCCTTCCTTAGATTTGGGGCCCAAAACTGCTCACATTATCCCAAATGCAGTCTGACCAGAGCCTTATACAGCTTCAGCAGTACATTCAGCTGTTGTATTCTAGCCTTCTTTAAACGAACGCTAACATTGCATTTGTCTTCCTAACTGCCAGCTGAACCTACATGCTAACCTTAAGAGAATCCTGAACTAGGACTCCTAGGACACCACCCATTTTTAGGTGCTGCCTGGTCCAGCTCCTGACATGGCCTCCTGCGCTCTCCATTGAACCAACGTTGATTCCCTGGCTTGATGGTAATGGTTCAGTGGGGGATATGCCGGGCCATGAGGTTACAGATTGTGCTGGGATACAATTCTGCTGCTATTGATGGCCCACAGCGCCTCACGGATGGAAATTGAGAGTCAACCACATTGTTGTGGGTCTGGAGTCATAAGTATGCCAGACTGGGTAAGGATGGCAGCTTTCCCTCCCTAAAGGACATTAGTGAACCAGATGGATTTTTCCAACAATCAACAATGGCTTCATGGTCATCCTTACACTCTCAGTTAAAGACTTAAAAATTGAATTCAAATTCTACTATTGGCAGGATTTGAACCCAAGTCCCCTGAACATTAGTTGAATTTCTGGATAAATAGTCTATTGATAATACCACCAGGCCATTGCTTCCCCACTTTTTTGCTTTTTTTAGTGCTCTTCTGCAGTGTTTGAAGGATTTTCAATCTTCTAGCTCCCCACTAATCTTCACCACCTTGTACGCTTTTTCTTTTGATTTTATGCTGTCCCTGACTTTTCTTGCCAGCCTTGCTTGCCTTGTTCTCCCCTTAGTATGTATGTCCTTCATTGGGATGAATTTCTGCTATGCCTCCTGGATTACCCCCAGAAACACCGGCCTTGGCTGCTCCACCATCTTCCCTGCTAGGCTCCCCCTTCCAATCAACTCTGGCCAGCTCCACCCTCATGTCTTTGTAGTTCCATTTACTCAATTGTAAGGCTGTTACATCTGCTTCCAGCTTCGCCTTCTTAACCTACAGGGTGAATTGCGTCATATTGTGGTCATTGCCCCCTAGGGGATCCTTCACTTTAGGCTCCCAAATCAAGTTTGCCTCATTACACATCACCAAATCAGAATTGCCTGTTCCCTAGTGGGCTTAACCACAAACTGCTCCAAAAGACCATTTTGTAGACATTCCACAAATTCCTTTACTTGAGATCCGCTACCAATCGGATTTTCCCAGACCACTTACATGTCGAAATTCCCCGTGGTTATTGTAATAGTGCCTTTCTTACACACTTGGTAAAATTTGCCACCTTGAATATGCTTTTAACCATCTGTCCCACTAGCTCTTTTTGTGGGTCAGTGACACCAATAGTTCCTGAAAGGCGAAAAGTTGGTGTTATTTAATCTCACCCTGACCCAGCAGTGCATCACAACTAAAGCAGTCAAATAGGAGGCCAGTTCCTAGATTTCCTAGCCAATGCCTCTCCCCAGTGGATGAGAGGTAATGTTGGATCAGCCATGGTTCTATTGAATACGGGAGTAGGTTCAAGGGGCAAAAGGGCCGACTGTTTGTTCCCATCTCTTCTGGTCTTATCCTACTGTTAGTGTTCAGTGTGATGTCCACTGATTGTTCAGGCCACCCTGTGTGCAAGTGAGTGTTGCATGAAGTTTGGGTTTGTAAATTGAAGGATAAATCTGATGATCAGCAAATATGATACACAAAGGAGTTCTAATTCACTGCCCTTTGTCTGAAGAATGTATTGACATTGATAACAATGACTTGGACATAGAGATGCCCCAGTGTGTCTCCTGTCCTTGTCCTCCTAGGGGTACATGTCATTTACTAAGAGGGTATTTTTCTTAAGCTGAAAAAAATTAGTTTATTATACAGGGACGACAGTGTTTGTCATTTGCATCCAGCTTTGAAAAGTCATAAAGGAATCTAACCCAATTTCTGAAAGAACTTACAAAGGGGTTAATATTTTGTTGAGTGATTGGTCAGCTTGTTTGCATCATTTGAGTGGAAAAAAGTGCTCATTTTAACTTTCATATGAGTGTGGGAGCCACTACATTACAAACATCACAGAATGGAATTTTAACCCCATAAACCACAGAGAAAGGGAGTGAGGTATTGAACCCACAATACCGAGGCAGAAATAAGAGCAGGAGCAATTCCTTTTGACTCATTGTTACCTGGTTCATCATTCATGGTAGCCTTTTACATCAGCTCGACTTTCTCATCCTATCCCCATGTCCCCAATTCACTGCTGCAGAAGGCTGTGGAGGCCAGGTCATTGAGTACATTTAAGACTGAGATAGGTAGGTTCTTGACTATCAAGGGAATCAAGGGCTATGGGGAGAAAGCGGGAGAATGGGGTTGAGGAACTTATCAGCCATGAACGAATGGCGGAGCAGACTCGATGGACTGAATGGCCTAATTTCTGCTCCTATGTCTTATGGTCTTCCCCTGTTTAGCACAGTGCCCAAAATTCAATTGATTGAGACTTGAATGGACACCCATGACTGACAGTCACAGCCCTGTGGGGTAGAGGATTGCGCTCACAGTCACAGCGCTCTGGGTGACGAAGTTTATCCTGTCCTCAGTTCGTAATGCCTCACTTATTACCCTCTTAGCTTAGTTTGGAGTTTTGCGTAGAAACTGGTTTAGTTTAGGACAGGAGACACATTGGGGCACCACTATGTCCAAGTCATTGTTATCAATGTCAATACATTCTTTAGACAAAGGGCAGTGAATTAGAAGTTTTCTTCTACAGCAACAGTTGGAGCTCGGCGACAATTGTAAACATCAGAGAAGAGATTGTTGCTTTTTATTGGGTAAGAGTATAAAAGGTTATAGAGCGAAGGTAGATAGATAGGCTTAAGATACAGATTAGCCTGGACCTAATTGAAT
Source organism: Ginglymostoma cirratum (assembly GCA_024137785.1). NCBI lineage: Eukaryota > Metazoa > Chordata > Chondrichthyes > Orectolobiformes > Ginglymostomatidae > Ginglymostoma > Ginglymostoma cirratum. Next base: position 6,028 of record JAHRHZ010000138.1, read on the forward strand.
AGTGGAAAAGGCTCGGGGGGCATGAGTGACCTCCTCCTCAGTTCCTACCAAATTATGTCAGATTTCCAAGGATTGTGTTTGTTGAGTTGAGATGCTGAGATGAACAGTCAAGACACCCCACCACTCACAGCATCAAAGTTCAAACAAGTCAGGGAGAAACTCAGCGAAAGCATAAAAAATCAATAGGGGGACTGCAGAAGCTATACATCATTGGAACAAGGGGCTAAAGCAAGTTCAGAAATCCACAGTTTTGGTGCTCTGGAAAAGAAAGTTAGAATAATTCTCACAAATCTTAAAATAGGCAAGGAGGTAAAATGTACAAAAAGATTGCTTTGTTGACTTGAAGAGGAGAGCTACACGTAGGAGTTGAATGCTTCAATGGCCTTGGTTTAGAATTCATGGTCTAGCGTGAACACTGTGTCGCTGGTGAAGAAAACCGAAGTAATTGTAGAAATATGATAAGTGCCTGGCATTCCCATGGTAACAGATCATTGCATGAAGACTACGAATTGTGGTTTACCACACGTGGCAAACATCTTAATGGGGACATTTTTGGGGATTGTATTAGCAGTAGCAAGAGTCAAAGAACAGAAGAGAAGACCTGGCCTGCACACAATACTCAATATTGCCCCACACAATGCAGTGCACTCTACATTGTTCCTTTGGTTTGTTCCTGTGGTTGGTGACGTCCTCACAGTGTGCTTTCGGCTTTTGATTCCCGTGTACTTATTCACGATCGCAGAATGATGGAATGCCTATGGATTGCCTCAGATGTACTGACAGACAGTGGGATAGTGGTCTTGTGGTTCAGTAGGTGGCGCCACTGCCTCTGAGCCAGTAACTCTGAACTTAAGTTCAGTCCAGAACTTCTTGGCCATAGGAGCAGTTTTCCTGGGTTGATAATCAGTCTGCTGATCTGTCCAACTCTTCCACGCTGTCCCCCAAAGAGGAGAAAGTATGTGCCATGATACGAAACAAAGAAAGAAACCAATGAATTTCAGACTGCAGGCATTATCACTGATGTTGTGTCACAGAAATTGCAGTCTCATTACCAAGTCCTGATTGCAGTCAGTATCAAAGGGTTGTCACTTTGTTTTACAGAAAACTGTGTAGTTTCATTCAGAGTAATTTGTCGGGGGAAGGAAAGCTTCCTGTAGTATTTAACCACTGGGAATCGTGGCACCATGGTGCACAATGCAGAAGTGTTCTCCGTTGTAAGGGTTTAGTTAACCATTTTAGTCTTGGTCATAAGTTTTAATTCTCTCCTGGTTCCTTTATATCCCAGCACTGAATAATTAAATAAAAACAACAACTAGTAACAGAAGTAGGCCATTCAGCCCCTCGAGCATTCTGTGCCACTTGATCATGTTAAGTCTTATCCGATTGTGGCTTACAGAAGTTTAGCCTAACTTCATGCCTAGGTTGTGCATGCAACAACCACCTTGTTTCCAGTCATTGTTGGTAACGGGAATGTCCCTGTTCAAGCCAATGCCTGTACAATACCATTAGAGTGAAATTTCTGTCCAGGCTAAGTGTTGTCTCAGCAGAAGTCCTGACTGACAAAGTGAGTGAAGGTGTAGTCACTCCTGGATCCATACAATGGTTACAACCTAGAACAGCAACACATTCACAGTTATTAAGATTGACTGTTGCAAATCTGAAAGTGTCACTTACTGCTTGCACAGACATGATGGATTGAATTTCCACCTTCTGTCTGCACGACTGTATGGTTCAATGATACGCACCCAGGAACAATCAGTCATTGAGCACAGAGCCAAAGAGCGTAGAGATGATGAGTCTTCACGTCCTTCGCGTTGTCCAGTAAGATCCGAGGACTTCCCACAGGGCAGTTTTGTCTCATGTCCTTTAATCATCTTGCGTAACAAAGTCCACCACCTTCCTACTTGAAGTTTTCAGTGAATACCCAATCTGAACATCTTTTTGCAAGAGAGTTCCAGATTGTGTGAAAGAAAATGGAGTACATTAAGTAAGAAGTATTCTTTGAGGGGCCAAATGGTCTGCTCCTCTTAACTCTTGTGTTGGTATGTGATGCCGTACTCCCACATTCCCCACGTTCTCGTGTTTTAAGTCAGTTTTCCAAATAATTGCTTTTGCATCAAAATTCTTTCTGGGTTGTTTATAGATATGGGTCACGGGGTTACAGGATGGAGCAGACTTGGTGGGCTGAGTAGCCTCATTCTGCTCCTATATCTTATGGTCTAATGACCCTGCTCCTAATTCATATGCTTGTATATAGAAACTGTGTTTTTCAACATGTGTGAGTTTGTGGGTTGAGTTATTATCGCTTTGCTGAGCTTTTCACCATCTCTTCATCCTTTTCTGTTTTTCCTCACTGCTGTTTTTCTTCCTTTCCTGCATATTTTGTTCATGACTTGATCAACAAGGTAGTGCCAAAGTTGGTGCACATAGATAGGAACAGACCCAAAAATGCTTTCTAATGCATTATAAATAGCACTTTTCCCCTTTCTAATTGTTGATTTCTTACACGTTGGAGGATTCGCATTCGTATGGCCATTTAAACGTGCCCAGTGCATTCCCAAGCACTTTTGAAACTTTTGCTCCTGCTGCAGCTGAGAAACATGTGGCAGACAATCTGTGTACACTAACCATGACCCACAAACAGCAAAGAGATGGTGACTGGACCATCTGCGAGGGCACAAAGAGAACTTCTCAACAACCACATATTGACTTAGAAACTCTTACATTCACCCAAAAGACATGGTATTTGCTATGGTTTACCTCTGTATAGATGCTGGCCCTGACATTGAAACATTGAAGTCCTAGTGTAGATTAAGTCCAAAAATCACAGGACACCAGGTTATAGTCCAAACGCCTCCTTCACCCGATGAAGGGGCAGTGCTTCGAAAGCTTATGATTTCAAATAAACCTGTTGGGCTATAACCTGGTGCCGTGTGACTTCTGACCCTGTCCACCCCAGTCCAACACCAGCACTTCCACATCATGGCTTCTAGTGTAGATTAAATCATTGAGTTTCTGAGCGCAGTGTAAACCCTGAACCCTGAAGACTCAATTCAAGCATTCAAGGTAATATTTGAAGTTGAAATGATGCACAGGGTTACGGCAAAAAGCAGGAGATTGACAACAAGTTAAAATGCTCAGAGAGCTGGTGCAGACATGATGGCGCAAATGGCATCTCTCTGCACTGAAACAATTCTGTGATTCTGAAGTGACAGTCTTTCCACAGAGCCAAGGCTGATACCCTGAATATGTATGTATTGTTCTTCTTTATGTAGTGTATTTCAGTACTAAGGACAATTTAAAATACAATCCTTTGGCTTCAAAACTGGTTGTATTGGGATGGAATCATAGAATTGTACAGTGCACAAGGATACCGTTTGGCCCATTAAACCAGTGCCATCTCTTTGACAGATTGAAACAATTAATTCCACTCCTCTATCTTTTGTCCATAGCCCTGCAAACCTGTTTCCTGTACAAGATTTTATCCAATTCCCTTTCAAATGTCAATAGTTGTTTGTTTTTTTTTTAAGGTAAATTTAAACTGAAAGATTCAAAATGTTCTGGTGGGATTTGATCTCACTATTATTATCTCCAAGCTAGTTGCACGGTAACATCACCTCTGTACTGTTTACATTTTGCATTTCTCATGTGAATGATATTCCTTGTTCGTTTTGAGTGACTGATTCATTTCTCCTTTTCTCAGATGAACGCCACGCCCACATGCGGAAACAGAAGTATATCTTCAACATCAGTTCAATGGAAAAGGAAGGTTTGCTGGGAGCTGAGCTACGGATTCTGCGGACACGGTCAGCGGATCCAAGGCGGGCAAGAGTTCCAGGAACTGTGTACAACCTCCGAATATCCAAGTGCCCCACAGACCGGCAGAAGCCAATTGTACTCGATTCTTGCTCTGTTGATATTTTGGATGCGCCCAAATGGGAAGTCTTTAACGTTTGGAAACTCTTCAAAACGTACCGGAAGGAGCAGCCGTTGACTCAACTTTGCATCGAACTGGAGGCCTTGGTCAGAGGAAGAGCAGTGGATTTAAGAAGCTTGGGTTTTGGCAGGGCAGGTCGCCAAACCAAAGAGAAAGCTCTTCTGTTGGTGTCAGGTAGGACCAAAAAACGGGATCTGTTCTTCAACGAAGTCAAAGCCAGATCGGGCCAGGACGACAAGACTGTTTATGAATTCCTGTTCAACCAGAGGAGGAAGAGAAGGGCCCCCCACACATCCCGACAAGCAAAAGGCAAGAAGGCCAAGCCAAGGTGCACTAGAAGACCTCTCCACGTGAACTTCAAGGAGATGGGCTGGGATGACTGGATCATTGCTCCATTGGACTATGAAGCCTATCACTGTGAAGGAGTTTGTGACTTTCCTCTTCGGTCTCACTTAGAACCCACAAACCATGCCATTATTCAGACACTGATGAACTCCATGGACCCAGAATCAACTCCACCTAGTTGCTGTGTACCCACAAAACTAAGCCCCATTAGTATCTTGTACATAGACTCTGCCAACAATGTGGTCTATAAACAGTATGAGGATATGGTAGTAGAGTCCTGTGGTTGCAGGTAGCACCGGACTGAGTTATCAGCAATCAGTAATGGGTACAAATATGGGATTTGTGCCATATTGAGTATTGCAGGTCCAGTTGGTTTTCTGGTGGCGCCTTTGCCATCAAAACACCATTGACCTTTGGTCATAAGTCAAACATGAATACTTAATGGTGCAGAAAATAAATTGCAGTTAAAGTCAAGCAAAAATCACATTTGGCTTCAAATTAACCCAGTAACCACATCGGCTCTAAAATGTATCTCCTCTGAGTGGCATGTACCTTCGCTATTGTGAGTTAGTGCCAAAAATCTGATTGACAGTTCATGTTACCGGTACCTCACATGACCACCACAATCCACTCACTCATCACTACTGCGTAAATCAGACAGACCGGAGATAGTGCTGGGAGATGAGTAATTCTGGGAGGAAGAGAATGAAGTGGGTGATGGGGGCAGAGAACACGAGAGAGAGAGATTAAATTGTGACATGGCCCTAGAAAGATTTTTCATTCTCATTTGGGATAACCATAATCTGTTTTCAACATACAGTAGCTAATGTTGCAAACTAGTTTATTAACTTCAAAGCAGTCTCATTAAACATCATCTCTTGATCATTGCAAACAAGGATGTTATCACAATGTCCTCTGTACCACTGAACAAATAGCTAAAGGGAAGTTGAGACCAATTTCCGACAACATGTTAACATCTTTGGCGATGTTAAAGACCAACCATCCACATTTGTGGGGGGGGGGAGGGACACATAACATAGAAACATAGCAAATAGGAGCAGAAATAGGCCATTGGGTGCTTTGAGCACGCTCCATCATGGCTGATCATTCAACTTAATTCCTTGTTCCCTCTTTCCGCTCCCCCACCCCCACCCCCGAGTACCTTTTATCACTTTAGAACCTAAGAACTATATCTAACTCCTTCTTAAAATGTCCAATATATTGTCCTCAACCACGTGTTGAGAATTCTCTGCAGCAGAATTTTCCACAGGCTCCCCACTGTCTGGGTGAAGAAAGTTCTCATCTCGGGCCTACCCTGTATTCTTGGACTGTCTCAGTCATCAGGAACGTCCTTCCTGCATTAATCCTGTCTAGTTCCTGCCAGAATTTTACAGGTTTATGAGGTTGCCCCTATTATCTGCTAAAATCCAGCGGATTTAGTCCTAACGTATCCAATATCCCTTCATACGTCAGCCCAGCAAGGTTTCAGACAACCATCTGCTTGTTGTCAGCACTGACCATCCACGTTGTAGGTAGGTACTTGGTATGTAGTAATGAGCAATCCTCCTGGGGAAAAGATATTAATCTCGAAACAGTTCTCCTACTATTTGCACTCTTCAGTCCACGATCATGCATTTGTTGGCTGACATTCAAACGTTTTGTTATCTGAGAAAGTTGAACAGATAACAATCAAGACGTACTCAATATCTGGTTCTAACAGAACTTCCAGCAAATTCTTGTCAACTGCTGTGCATTAAACAGCTGCTTTCTTGTTAACGTAAACTTATAAATCACACAATTTTCAAACTGGTGTCAGCAAGCGAGCAATTTTATTTTAAGACAGATGGTCCAGAGATTTGAACACTGAATAGATGGATTTCCATCCTTTGTCCCGTTAAAAATATTTTTTGAAGTTCTTTTTAGAACAAATAAGGGGAAGGGACAGAGGAGGAAGCAGGCAGACCATACATCAGCATCTCTGAACCTGATTAACACCGTATCAATGTTATATCTCAAAAATCATTCATTTATATTTGGTCAAAAATGGACCCTACAAGTAACAACACCAGAGGCATGAAAGTAGGCAAGTTCTGGATTAGGCAATACTGTGTATACATTGTGATTCAAAAACTAAACAATGAGAAAATATATGGATGGCTCAGTGGTTAGTACTTCTGCCTCACAGTGCTAGGACACAGGTTCAATTCCACCCTTGGCACTGTCTGTGTGGCGTTTGCATATTCATCCTTTATCTGCACAGATCCCTTCCGGATGCTCTGGTTTCCTCCTATAATCCAAAAATGGATTGGCCATGCTAAATTGTCTGGAGTGCCCAGGGATGTATAGGCTAGATGATTGGCCATGCAAAGTGCAGGGTTGTGGGGATAGAATCGGGGGCTAGGTCTGGGTGGGATGCACTCCAGAGGGTTGGGTATGGACTCAATGGGGTGAATGGCCTGCTTCCGCACTGTAGGGATTCTATAGTGTTGCTTAAAAACTTGAATATTTTGTCTCAATGACTTGCCACAGCCAGTGCAGGAACTGAACCTGTACTGTGGCTTCTGCTCTGCATCCTATTCTCATCTTCCAGTCAACTGGGCAAACTGATCGCCCCTTTATGGTGGCACAGTGCCTCTGTTGTTAGCACTGCAGCCTCACAGCGCCAGGGACCCGGGTTCAGTTCTGCCCTCGGGCGACTGACTGTGTGGAGTTTGCACATTCTCACGTTGTCTGCATGCTCCGGTTCCCTGCCATGGTCCAAAGATGTGCAGGTTAGGGGGATTGGCCATGGGAAATGCAGGGATACTGGGATAGGATAGGGGGTGGGTCTAGGTGGGGTGCTCTTCAGAGAGTTGGTGTGGACTCAATGGGCTGAATGGCCTGCTTCCACACTGTAAGGATTCTATGCTATGATTCTACCTCCATGCTACAACTAAACTCACGGATTATTGTGAAAACCATTAGGCACGCGTGCAAGGATCTGAGCAGAGATTGGAAAACTGTGGATGAGCAAGTGGATTTGGATATCCACTTACAGAAATCACTAGAAGCTGAAAACAAATATAGAGAGCAATTTTAAAAGCCTGGTGTCTGGAGTACAGTAGTGAGGAAGTGATGCTTAAATTGCAGGGAGACTTGGTCAGATCCTGTTCAATGTATCACATTCAACTTTGCACACCTCAGTAATGATCAAATGGCCTGGGGGCGGGGGTGGGGGGGGGGCGTGTGGCGGTGGGGGGGGCGGTGCGGTGGGGGGGGGAGTACAGTGCAGATTTACAAAAATGATACTAGGCTTCAAAGGGTCAAGTTAAAAGGACATTTTACTTTATGTGATTTAGTATTTTCTTGTAGTTGAAAGGTTGAAGGGTGATTGAACTGAGCTGCTAATAGGGATTAAGGGAAATGATAAGGATAGACTTAAAGAATTGATTTCTTCTGATGCAGGAGTCATGAGGGTCACACTGGAATGAAATCAGGAATCAGAGAGTTTTCATAGCAATCTTAAACTCTCCCTCCCAAACTGTTGTGGGCACTGGGACTGAATTAATTATTTCAAGATTGATATCAATAGATATCTTGTGAGAGTAGAGTACAATGATGGGGAAATGGAATTGAGACATGGATTCACCCTGATCTGATTGAAATGCTGAGTAGGCTTTTTCCATTCCATCTGGATGCGACATTGGTCACTGATGCAAATGTATGGAGTGAGGCCAACTTGCGATAAACGTGATCCCAGAACATTCAGGCCTCATCAGCAGCTGTCCAGATGCTTCTGCCAACCACAGTAAGCTCAGGAAGAGGGTCAAGCAGAAAGTAGATCAGAGAAAAATGCTGCATTTCCGACGTAAAAACCTGGTTCATCAACTGAAAACTGGATTTGGTTCTCTCACAATGAAGGGTTTGTGTTCCGATGCCAGTCAAAATAGACACCGTACTCCCAGCAAATGCTACCACAGCCTTGATATCTGACCAGTTCTCTGTTGGTGCCAAGCTATCAGCATAGGATGGGAAGAGGGTATGAGGGGGAAGATATCCCTACTCAACCCTGGGCCATACCTGCTCTCAATGGGACATTTTACGATTAGTACCTGGATCACTGCAGTGACATCAATGGGTATGTGCACATCAGAAGATGCAAAACATCCATGCTGCACAGGAGAAGCTCACAGTATACAGATTTTGCTTGGGGATCGAGGGGAAATTCGCTATAACTTTCAGCAGCAGGCATGGGTGTAATCACTGCCTGCTGAAATGAAATCAGATATGTGAACTCTTTAATGTGTACAAAGAAGAATTTGCTATCGGATTATAAAATGTTACTGTAAATTAGCCATTGTTACAATTTTCCTGAATGCATGCACCATACAAAGAGAATCAAACAAATGAGATGTGCTTGAGATAGAAAGAACCTTGAATGCTGAAAATCTGAAAATAAAAACAGAAAATAATGAAAATGCTCAGAATTATATTAACTTTACAGCTCGGTAACTGACCATCCAAACCAACTGGTATATATCAGTCTCAATGCTCTTTATGATCCTCCTCCTCCATCTTTTCATTGATTCCTATCAATATATCTTTGTTCTTTTCTCTATCATACATTTAATGAATGTCTGTTTAAATGCATCAATTCAACCCGTCACGAGTACACAATGTGATAGCAAGTCCCACGTACCTTTCCTGGCAATAAAGGGTTTTCCCTGAATTCCCAATTGGATTCATTACTGACTACCTTATGCTTCTGATCACTGAGTAGAATCTGACATGTAAAGCGCATTCTATCTGTTTGGGGAAGAAGGGAGAGAAGCTGATGATTTACCGGCCTGTGCCTTCAGCTTCCTTGGTACTGAGTTATGGAATTTCTACCGGAAGCTTCATCTCTGTCTTTCTCCTCAGTTAGCTACCTTTCTGAAATCTGCCTCTTTGACCATGCCTTTTGGTCACCTGCCCTAACATCCCCTTGTATGATTGCGGGCCGAAAGGTGCTATGGAAATGGAAGTGGATATTACGGTTTTGCGAACTCAACACATAAAGGGAAGTGAGTTATTGCTAACCGTCGTGAATCTCAGGTTCTAGATTTTCCTTTTTAAGAGGTTTTTCTCTAAGCATTGCCTTGAACCAAAACCAGAGAATGAAGGTGACGGGGGGAGTTGGGGAGGAGGAAGGGGAAACTTTTCCATTAGCTCTTTGGGAAATCTAATTCTCGTCACACTTTTTATATCAAACCACCAAAGACGTTAGCGGGTTAGGGAAGTGGGGAGAAGCAGCAAAGAAAAGATGATGCCCAAATAAATATTGAAATTGGTATTGGCAATAACATAGAAAATAGGAACAGGAATAGGCCATTCGGCACTTTGAGTCTGCTCTGCCATTCATTCTGAACATCTAACTCAGTTCAATGTTCCTGCTTTCTCCCCATGCCCTCTGATCCCTTTTGCTGTCGGAACTATGTATAACTCCTTCCTGAACACATTCAACGTTTTGGCCTCAACCACCTTCTGTGGCAGAGAATACTAAAGGCTCACTACTGTCTGGGTGAAGATATTTCTCCTCATCTCAGTCCTGAATGACTACCCTGTATACTTACACTGCGAACCCTACCTCTATAAGATCGTAAGACATAACAGCAGAAGTAGGCCATTCAGCCCACTGAGTTTGCTCTGCCATCAATGAGATCTTGACTAATCTGATAACCTTCAATTCCACTTTCCTGCCTTTTCCCCATAGCCCTGGATTCCCTTACCGATTAAAAATCTGTCTATCTCAGCATTGAATATACTTTATGACCCAACCTCAAAAACCCTCTGCAGTAAAGAATTCCACAGATTTATTACCCTCTGAGAAAATAAATTCTTCCTCATCTCTGTCTTAAATGTGTGACCTGTTATACTGAGATGATGTCCTCTGCTCCTAGACTCTCCCACAAGGAGGAACAATTTTTCTGCACCTACCCTGTCAAGTCCCCTAAAAATCTTGTATGTTTCAATAACATTCCCTTTCATGCTTTTAAATTCCAGTGAATACAAACTACTCAATCTCTCCTCATAAGACTGTCCATCCAAACCAGGGATCATCCTAGTGAACTGTCTCTGGACTGCCTCTGATGCCAGTATCTTCCCTTGGATAAGGGGCCCAAAACTGTTCACAGTATTGTAGCTGAGGGGGCTGTTTTCTGACTAGTGCCTTGTATCATTTCAGCAAACCTCCCGAGCTTTATACTCCATTCCCTTTGAAATAAAGGCCAACATTCCTTTTGCCTTTGCTATTATTCACTGAACTTGGATGCTAGCTTTCTGCGAGGACTCCCAAGTCTCTGTTCTTAGCTTTGTTCATCTTCTGCCATCTCACTATTAGTCAGCCCCTTTATTCTTCCGGTATGTGTTCTGATTCCCCAGTGATCAGGGATGTCCTGTCCAGTCTTGTTAGAATTATATAGGTTTCTATGAGATTTCCCCTTCGATCTTCTGAACCCCAGTGAATTAGTCCTAACAAATCTAATGCCTCCTCATACATCAGTCCTGCAAACCAGGAATCAGTCTGATAAACTTTTGTTGCACTCCCTCTATCTTTCCTCAGATAAAGAAACCAACACTGCACACAATATTCCATGTGTGATCTCACCAAAGCCCTGTATAATTGCAGCAAGACATCCCTTCTGCTGTACTCAAATTCTCTCACTGTAAAGGCCAACATACCATTGGTCTTCGTCACTGCCGGCTGTACCCTGCTGCACATGTTCAGTGACTGGTGTACAAGGATGCGTGGGTCGTGTTGCACCTTCCCCTTTTCCGATCTATCGCCATTCAGATAATAATCTTCCTTCCAAAGTAAAAAACCTCACATTTATCCACATTACGCTGCATCTGCCGTGCATTTACCCACTCACTCTGCTTGTCCAAATCACACAAAGAATCTCTACATCCTCCCCACAGTTCAGCCTCCCACCTAGCTATGTGTCATTTTCAAATTTGGAGATTTTACACTTAAATCCCTCATCTAAATCATTAACATATATTGTGAATAGCTGGGATCCAAGTACTGATCGCTGCATTATCTCACTAGTTCATAGCTGCCACTCAGAAAATGACCCTTTCAATTATACTCTTTGTTTCCTGCCTGCCAACCAGGTCTCTATCCATGTCAGCACACTACCCCCAATCCTGTGCTTTTTAAGTTTACATGCTAATTTCTTATGTGGAACCTTATTGAAAGCCTTATGAAAGTCAAAGTAAACCATATCCACTGACTCTCCATTATCCACTTTATTGGTTACATCCTCCAAAAATCCCAGTAGATTTGTCAAGCGTGATTTCCCTTCATAAATCCATGATAACAACGTGTGGAGCTGGATGAACACAGCTGGCCAAGCAGCATGCTGATTCTGTTCAATCTTGCCTCTTTTTTCTAAGTTTTCTGCTATTAAATATTTTTATAATGAGCTCTACTATCTTCCCCACTGCTGAAGTCAGACTCTCAGCTCTATAATTCCCTGTTTTCTCTCTACCTCCCTTTTTAAATAGTGGGGTTACATTAGCTATCCACCAATCAGCATAAACTGTTCCACAGACCAATGCCTTCATTATTTCTATGGCCCACTTCCTTAAATACTCTGGGATATAGATTATCAGGCCCTTGCGATTTATCAGTCCTTAATACTATCAATTTTTCCAAGCTGACGACACCAAAGTTGGCGGTAGAGTAGATAGTGAAGTAAGTTTTCAAGGGATCTTGATCAAGTGGATCAATGTGCTGAAAAATGACAGGTCAAATTCAATCTGGATAAATGTGAGGTATTGCATTTTGGTACAACAAACAGGGGTAGGGCTGCTACAGTTAATGATGGGGCCTTGGGTAGTTCTGTAGACCAGAGGAACTTGGGGAGCAGGTACAGAATTCTTTAAATTTTATGTCACATATAGACAGGGTGGTTAAAAAAGGCATTTGGCACGCTTGCCTTCATTACTCAATCCCTTGAGTATAGGAATTGCGATGTTATATTGAGGTTGTACAGTACATTAGTCAGGCTTCTTCCAAAGTAATTTGTACAGTTCTGGTCTCCCATTTATTAAGCTGGAGAGAGTTCAGAAGAGATTTACCGAGATGTTGCTGGGTATGGAATGTCTGAGTCATAAGGAAAGGCTGAATAGGCTGGGACTTTTTTCACTGGAATGTAAGAGGTTGAGAAGTGATGTGATAGAAGTTTATAAGATAATGAGAGGTGTAGATAGAGTTGGTGGTAGTTGTCTTTTCCCTATAATTGGGTATTTCAAGACTAGGGGGCATATTTTTAAGGTCAGAAGAGAGAGATTTAAAAAAGACATGAGGGAACGTTTTTTACACAGAGGGTGAACTTCCTGAGGAGTGGTGGTGCGATTATAATGCTTAAGAGACATTTGGATAAGTACATGAACAGGAAATGTTTGGAGGGATATAGACCAGGAGCAGGCAGGTAGGACTAGTTTAGTTTGGGTTGATGCTCAACATGGACTGGTTGGACTGAGAGGTCTGTTTCTGTGATGTGCGACCATATGACTCTATGACTTTATAACACTGTTTCCCTACCAATACAGATTTCCTTAAGTTCGTCCCTCTCAATAGATCTTGCGTTCCCCAACATTTATGAGATGTTATTTGTGTCTTCTTTAGTGACGACTGAACTAAAAAATATATTTAGTTGTTCTCTATCTAGTCTCTCCTAGAATCATGGAATCTCACATTGCGGAAGCAGGCCATTCAGCCCATCGAGTCATCATCAACCTGCTGAACAGCATCCCATGCAGATTCATTCACCCTTAACTTTATTGCCTGTAACCCTGCATTTCCCATGGCCAATACACCTAACTTGCACATCTTTGGACTGTGGGAGGAAACTGGAGCACCCGGAGGAAACTCACAGGGAGAACATGCAAATTCCACACAGACAGTCGCCAGAGGCTGGAATCAATGCTATGTCCCTGGTGATGTGGGGCAGCAGTATTAACCACTGAACCACTGTGCTCAGCCACCTGATACATCCCACTACTTCTACTCCGACTGCAATCCTGAGATCACTATCTTTGAGGTCCAATTTTTTATCTTGCTTCCAAGCTCCCCATATTCTGCTTTTAGGACCTTATTCCCTTTTTTGTAACCTACCACAAGTGAGAAGCAGCTTTTATTAGCTTTTATTCAATGCTTTTGTTACTAGGTCCTTCTTTTAAAGAATAACAAATATTCCGCAGCAGAGAGTTTGGGGTGTTGTTGCTGAGATCAGAGGCTCATCGAGTGTTAACAAGTGTCACACATGATCAGGAGGGAGACAAATCCAAACCTCAAGGGTGGAAATGAGCTGTGAACCAGTGACACAAAGGTACAAAGGAAAGTTCCAAATTAACCCTAGCCCTCTCCTCTCCCATCTTCCCTCCTCCTGCAAACTCCCTTCCAAACCCACACATTCTTCTATTGACTCCTGGGATGTGGGCATTGTTGGGCTGGGCCAGCATTTATTGCCTGTTCCTAGTTGCCCTTGAGAAGGTGGTGAGCTGCCTCCTTGAAACACTGCAGTCCATGTGCTGTAGGTAGATCCACAATGCTCTGAGAGATGGAATTCCAGGATTTGGACCCAGCTATAGTGAAGGACTGGTGATATATTTCCAAGTCAGGATGGTGAGCTAACTTATAGTGGGTGCTGTTATGCTGCCCTTGTCCTTCTGGGTGAAATTGATTGTGGGTTTGTCTAAGAAGCTTTGGTAACAAGTATACCGTTTTGGATACTGTCGAGGGTGGGATAGACTGTCTGGGGAAAATAGCAACAGCAGGCCAGATCTTTCACACCTCGACCATTTGCTGCTGTAAAGCAGGGTACGATAAGGTCCAAGCGAACAACTGTGACAGGGGACTCTCCAGTCAGGGGCACAGACAGGCATTTCTGCATCTGTGAGCGAGACTCCAGGATGGTATGTTGCCTACCTGGTGCAAGGGTCAAGGACGTTTCAGAGCAGTTGCAGCAATTTCTCAAAGGGGAACGTGAGCAGCCAGTGGCCATTGTATACATTTGTACCAGCGACATAAGTAGAGAAAGGGATGAGGTGCTGCAAAGCGAACATAGGGAATTAGGCAGGAGGTTAAAAAGCAGGACCTCAAAGGTGGTAATTTCTGGATAATTCCCGTGTGAGTGGGAGTAAGGATAGGAGAGTAGGGCAGATGAATGCACAGCCCAGTAGCTGGTGCAGGGGCAAAGATTTTTGGATCATTAAGATCTCTCCTGGGGCAGAAGTGACCTGTACAAGAGGGGCGGGTTGCACCTAAATTGGAAGGGGACAGATATCCTAGTGGGAAGATTTGCTAGAGCTGCTGGGAGGGTTTAAACTGATCTAGGAGGGGTATGGGATCCTAAGTAGTAAGTGAGACAAGACAGAAGGTTGAGGCTGGTCCAGAGGTTAAACAGAGCAAGTTAAAAAGACAAAGTAGGCAAGACCCCAGCAGCCTCGGAATGAAGGAAGACTGATGAATTAAACAGCGCTTATTTCAGTACAGGAAGCCTGACAGGTAAGGCAAATGAACTCAGGGCATGGATGGAAATATGGGACTGGGACACCATAGCTATTACAGAAACATGGCTGAGGGAGGGACAGGACTGGCAGCTCAATGCTTTGGGGTATAGTTGCTATAGGAATGATAGAAGGGGAGGCAAGAGAGGACAGGGAGTGGTATTTTTAATGAGGGAAAACATCACAATATTACTTAGAGAGGATATTCCTGATGCATCATCCTGTGAAGCTATATGGGTAGAACTGAGAAACAAGAAGGAAATAATCACTTTGATAGGATTGTACAATGAAACCACGAATATTCAGCAGGAAATTGAGGAGCAAATATGGGGGGGGATGTGCAGATAGCTGTAAGAATAATATGATTCTAATGGTAGGGGATTTTAACTTGACAAACATTGACTGGGACTGACATAGTGTTGAGGACTGGAATGGGGACGAATTGTTACGTGTGTTCAAGAAAAATGTCTCAATGAATATGTAGATGTCTTACAAAAGAAGAGGTACTGGACGTCTTAAACACATAAAGGTAGGTAAATATCTGGGACCTGATCAAGTGTATCCCAGGACGTTATGGGAACCTACAGAAGAAATTGCAGGGACCCTAATGGAGATACTTGTATCACCAAAAGCCACAGGTGAGGTACTGGAAGACTGGAGGATGGCTAATGCTGTGTCCTTAGTTAAGAAAGGTTGCAAGGAAAAGCCAGGGAACTATAGACCGGAGAGTCTGGTGTCAGTGGTGGGAGAGTTATTGGAGGGGATTCTGAGAGACAGGATCTGCATTTGTTTGGAAAGGCAAGGACTGATCAGGGATAGTCAAAATGGCTTTTTGTGTAGGAAATCGTGTCTCACAAATTTGATTGAATTTTTTGAAGAGGTGATAGAGAAGATAGATGAAGGCAGAGCAGTAAATATTGTCCATTTGGACTTTAGCAAGGCCTTTGACAAGGTTCTGTATGGCAGACTGATTAGCAAGGTTAGATCACATGGGATCTAGGGAGTGCTAGCCAATTGGATACAAAATTGGCTTGTCAGTATGAGACAGAGGGTGGTGGTAGATGGTTGTTGTTCAGACTAGAGGCCAATGACCAGTGGTGTGTGAAAGGACTGTTGCTGGATCCACCATTGTTCGTTATTTACATAAACTATTTGGATGAGAATCTAGGAGACATAGTTAGTAAATTTGTGGATGAGACCAGATTGGTGGTGTAGTGGACATTATCTAAGAGTACAACGAGATCTTGGTCAACTGGGCCAGTGGACTGAGAAATGGCAAATGGAGTTTAATTCAGATAATGCGAGGTATTGCATTTTGGTAAGACAAACCAGCGCAGGAATTACCCAGTTAATGATAGGGCCCTGGAGAGTGTTGTCGAACAGAGAAACCCAGGGGTGCAGGTACATAGTTCCCTAAAAGTGGCGACACATGTAGACAGGGTAGTGAAAAAGGCATTTGGCATGTTTGTCTTCATCAGTCAGAGCACTGAGCACACAAGTTGGGATGTCATGTTACAGCTGTACAAGACATTGGTGAGGCCACATTTAAAGTACTGCGTGTAACTCTGGTCGCCCTGCTATAGAAGGATGTTATTAACCTGTAAAGAGTGCAAAAAAGATTTACAAGGATGTTGCCGAGACGGGAAGGTTTGATTTATAAGGATGGACTGGATAGCCTGGGACTTTCGACACCACCCTCCCCAACAGCACAACGGCACCTTCCCCTGTAACCAGCGAAGGTGCAACACCTGCCCATTTACCTCCTCCCTCCCCACTATCCAAGGCCCCGAACATACCTTCCAGGTGAAGAAACACTTTACCTGCACTTCCCAGAATCTAGTCTACCGCATTCGCTGCTCACAATGTGGTCTCCTCTACATTGGGGAAACAAAGCATAGACTAGGTGACTGCTTCGTGGAACATCTATGTTCTGCTGGGAAAAATGACCCTGAACTACCTGTTGCCTGCCAGTTTAATGCACCATCCTGTTCACTGGCCAACATCTCTGTCTCTGGCTTGCTGCAGTGTTCCAGCAAAGCCCAACACAAGGTGGAAGAACATCACCTCATTTTCCACTTGGGGATCCTGCAGCCCTTTGGACTCAATATCAAGATCAATAATTTTAGGGCCTAAACTCTCTCATGTCCCAGCCCCCTACCACACACACCAGGCCTTGTTACCACATAGCCTGCCATTACACACCCCCTGTTGCTAGTCACCAATAGTCCCTATTAACAACTATTCACTTTTCTAGTTTGATCGTTATTAAATCTTTGTCTGTCCAACTGCTCTTCTCTCTCATTAGGCTCTATCCTATTGTTCACTCCCTACCACATCCCCTCCCTATTTTCTTCATATAAACTGATGTTTTCCCAGCCAACATCAGTTCTGTGAAAGGGTCACTGGACCCAAAACTGATTTTTCCTTCGCAGATGCTGCCAGACCTGCTGAGCTTTTCCAGCAACTTCTGTTTTTGTTCCAAACATTTACCGCCTTTTGAGTGTGGAAGTGCTCCCAAACATCTCTCCTGAACAGTCTGGCCCGAATTCGCAGACAATGCCCCTAGTTCTAGAATCCCCAACCGGTGGAAATAGTTTATCTACTCTGTCCTTTCCTGTTAATATCTTGAAGACTTCCATCAGATCATCCCTTAACTTCCTAAATTCTAAAGAAAACAGGCCTAATTTGCATAATCTTTCCTCAAAACTTAACCCCCAAAGTCAAAGTGTATGGTTTTTATAATATGGCTCTGACGAGATAAGACACAGTCGTCCCCACTTACTTTTTTTTTAATTGCACCTCACTCCCTATTCCATCATCTTTGGGTCCAACGTTTTATTCTGGATGCATCTCCATGGTCCATATCCCCTTCAGGTGTCTCTTTCCCCATTTGTTTAAAAGCCTCTGACCCAACATGCCTGTTCAACTCAGTTTAAATTTTAAAATAATCTTGAAATTTTAAAGCATATTTCACAACCTCAGACGCTCTCAGAGCAATTTGCAGCCAAAGAAATGTAGGCTTGGGCCATTACATACCCCTCTGGGTGTGTTTTATGAAGGCAGTTGAGGGGCTTTCATGTTAGAAGTTAGTTTGACTCAATATTGCCCTGGCCACACCACTTGGGTGGGAGGAGGATTCATGTTTTTAAGTGTTGAAAACAGCAGAAAGGATGTTGCTGGGGTGGGTGGGTGTTATCAGTGGAGGGTGCTTTGTGCCCTTTGGCAGTCCCTCCCATGAAGCTAACACTCCCTTTCTTCCCATTCACATGTTCTTTGAAACATACTCTCACTGTCCTCGACACTACCCCTCAGTGAGTTGCAAATACCCCAGCCCAAAGCCCCCAGACCTACCTGGAGCTAGGATCCATGAGGCCTCCTACATGGGTCTGCCTGCAATTCCAGCAGTGCCCACTACAGAACTCTGGCACCGTTGGGACTGTTAGAGAATAGCCAGCAGCTCCTGAGACTGGGTCATCCTGCCACCAATGGGCTGAAGTCCCACATGGATCTTCCTTAGCCCAGCCTCAATGTTTTATGGATGTGGGGTGGCCTTTTGACCAATCAGTTGGCTGACCGCTGAGTTTTATTCTACTTGGGGCAAGCAGAGGTGAAGTGCAGGTGATCTATCCAAGTCCCCATCATTTCGTGCACATGGTTTCCATTGTAAATGGGTTCTCAAATTTGCCGTCCAAACAGCAAAATGTGACAAAGAGCAGATGATCAGTTCTCATTGGTATTGGTTGAGGAATAAACTCTGGGTTGAGGAAGGAGCCTCCAACTCTTGCTTCAAATGGTGCCATTAGGGTCACCAGGGAGGGCCGATGGAGCGTCACTTAAACACAGCAGTCAAAAGATGATACCTCTGACTGTGTGGCTTCAGTACAGCACAAGGTCGATTCCGTCTGGATTTGGTGATCCAGCCTCTAGAGTGGGATGTGGTCATTCCAGGAGAGGGGCCAGAGAGAGCACTATCACTGAGCCACAGTGTTCTATTTCCTCCTGACTTTCCTCCTTTCCTGTTCCCACCTTCACTCCTTACCAAGAGCTCTAAGACGTTAGCTACCTGTGGGTGATATATCCATGCCAGGCCTTGCTCTGCCTTTAGATTTTCTCTCTCCGTAGTTTTGTTTCTTGTCCCAATTCAGCACCTACGGTCTCGAGAGAAAGGAATGTCTTTGGAACTAGGTTTCTCCTGCGGATCTACCATATCACCTGGAAACTGCTACACAAATAGGACGCAGATCCCTTCAGCTCCAGTGCAGGTGAGGGGAGGCAGTGGCTTTATGGTATTAATGCAGGGATGTTAACTCCACAGATTCAGGTAATGTTCTGGGGAGCCAGGTTCCAATCCTGGTATGGCAGATGGTGGAATTTGAATCTAATAAAACAGTATGAAAATAAGAGTCTAATAATGGCCATGAAACCATTGCTAATTGTTGGGGAAAAGCCATCTGGTTCACTAATGTCCTTTAAGAAAGGAGCCTGTCACCCTCACCTGGTCTAGCCTACATGCGACTGTAGACCCACTCTTAACTGCTCTCTGAGATGGGCAATAAATGCTGGCCAAGCCTGTGGCTGAACTGAACTAACTGAACTAAAAAACGCTGCTACATACACTGTGTCAAACATTTATTTTAATTGCTGCTCACTGAGCGGGCGCAGCAGTTTGGCATAAACAGGCCTAGAAGTTGGAAAAGGAAACAGTTGGTTTCTCAGCAGACCTGAGTTGTTAGACCTACTTACTGAAACAACAAAAAGCTGCTGTCTAGCAGGATAGTCAGCATCTGCAACAATATGGACTTTATCAAGACAACCTGCTCCCGCCTAGAATTCACTATGTGTTTTTCCAGTTAAAAATTACACGACATAACCGCAGGAGGAAAGACTACACAAGGTCGGCCAAAAATATTCAGCCTCACTTGATGACTTTGTTTTCCAAAAGGAATATTGCTAATTACCAATAACCAAACTCTCTCTGCTCAAAGGTACACTTCAGAATCTATAGCTTCCCTTTAATTGCTCTCCTGTTCTCTACATGTTAAAGTGTCACTTTTTGATAGAAATAGGTGGTAGTTATTTTAGCCTTTTTTTGTTTCACTTTTACATTCCCCCATGTGAGAACACATTCAAAATACTCGTTAAAAACACCGCAAAGTAGCTGGAAAGGATGTAACACTATTTGCAATTGGGGAGTGGAGGAAGGGAAGGAACAGCCAGGAATAACATCAAACAATGCTTCAAAAAGGATTTACCCCTTAAAGTGACATGTGCTTTGGATTGACGTCTTCCACCCTTAAAGGAGCAGTCCCAGAACAACTTATTACAAAGCAGTCACAGGACAAAAAAACGTGCCTGTTAACCCAACTGCTCTGTGCTGGTAAAAACCAAAAGACCTGCGGATGCTGTAAATCAGGAACAAAAGCAGAAGTTGCTGGAAAAGCTCAGCAGGTCTGGCAGCATCTGTGAAGGTAAGAAATAGAGTTAACGTTTCGGGTCCGGTGACCCTTCCTCAGAAGGACCCAAAACGTTAACTCCTTTTTTTCCTTCACAGATGCTGCCAAACCTGCTGAGCTTTTCCAGCAATTTCTGTTTTTGCTCTGTGTTGGCTCTTGTTTGTTTTTAATTCATTCACAGGATGTCAGCATCACTGGCTAAGCCAGCAATCTTTGCCCATGCTGACTTGCCCAGAGGGGAGTTAAGACCTTGCTGTGGATCTGGTATCCTATGTAGACCAAACTGTCAGAAAGGATGTCAGATACATCAGCAAATGCACACTCAAATTCTCTCCATCTGTTTGCAGACACTAGGATCTTATCCTTTACAATACCGTCTCTGTTAAAGGAGCTGCGATTACACCAACAGGCCTCATTTCATTGATAAGAATTATTTAATCAATTTTTTCATTCAATCATATTAGGGGGAGGGGAGGGACCAATGCTGGTTGGGCAAACAGACCTTAACAAACCATCTTGGGTTGGTTATACAGTCACCATTAAGGTAACAGTTTGTTAATTAAATTCAACTTTCACCATCTGCCATGATGGGCTTTGAACCTATGTTGTCAAAACATTGCTCCTCTGATGCTACTTGGCCTGCTGTGTTCATCCAGCTCCACACCTTCTTATCTCAGATTCTCCAGCATCCGCAGTTCCTACTATCCTTGTCAAAACATCAGCCCGTAGTGCTGGATGTCTGGTCCTATGACATTATTGCTCAGTCTCTACCTCCCAAGGAAGCATACTCCATCAAACGTCATCAAAACCCATCAACTAATCTTTCTCCCTTGTGTGTTTACTTAGCTGCCCATTTCACGCTATTCAGCTCCACTACACCCTGTGGTGGCATGTCCCCCATTCTTATCGCACCCTGGAAAATGATGTTTCTCCTGAATTCACATGATTTCCTCAACAAATGACTGCTGATCCTTCATTCTGCTTTCACCTGCAGTTGGAAACATTTTCTGCTCTCTCAATCCCTTGCACGAGGTCTCGAAAAGCATCAGGTCATTTCTTAATGTTTGTAAAACTGCCAACTAATTTTGTCTCACATGTTGTATCTTCCTACACATTGAGTCATAAAATAATACAGTGGCGAAAGTGGCCTTTTAACCCTTTGTGCTCGTATCATCTCCGAAAGAATTCTCCATTTAGTTGCTCTGCATCTTTTCTTTCCTCATGAATGGGCAAATGTCTCTGAAAGTGTTTATACAAATCCACTCCAAAAGTTAATATTAAATCAGTTTCTCACTGCCCTTTCTAGCCATGCAGTCAATTTTTTTAACAACATTATAATTACATTATATTAATTGGGTTGAAATTATTAGGGATTGGGCTGGACAGAAGATTACAAGCAACACTGTTAGGGAGCAGAATTAATGCATGTCTGTACGCACCCAGAGTTACATACACTCCCCTGCATGGATATTCAGAAGTGAAATGGGATATTGAGTAATGCTGTGTCAATATTAACTCTGCCTCTTCATATCACTGACTTCACAAACTCCACTCAGTCAGTAATCAATGTTTGGAATATTGTAAAAAATTACGGGTTAACAACAAGGAGCAATTCATTATACTTGATTTTGAAAGGCAAACTCCCTCCTTCAAGGAATAAAAACTAAAAGAACTGTGGATGCCGTAAATCAGGAACAAGATCAGAAGTTGCTGGAAAAGGTCAGCAGGTCGGGTAGCATCTGTGAAGAAAAAAATCAGAGCTAACATTTTGGGTGCAGTAACCGTTCGTCAGTACACAGGAAGGGTCACCAGACCTGAAACATTAACTCTGATTTGTTTTCTTCACAGATGCTGCCAGACTTGCTGAGCTTTTCCAGCAACTTCAGTCTTTGTCACTCCTTCACAGCGCTAGGGATGTACCTGCAGTGATTTGAGAGGGTAGCTTACTGCCACCTTCTCAAGGGCAATTAGGAACGGGCACTCAACAACATCATACCCCATGAACAAAGGGAAGTAAACTAATTAAACGACTCTCATCATTAAAATGAGGCCTACTGGTCCGATCCCTGCCCCTTTAATCATAACAACATTGAATAGGATAAGATCCTGGGCTCCACAAACTGGTGCAGAGAACATGAACATGTTGGTCCTAAATTTCTAGAATGGAAAGCAGTAAACCCATACGACAAACGTAAGAGATTAACTCTCATGTACCCCCTATTATTAGACAGTTTTACGACCTGTCACTAAGTTAAAAAGATAAATTTCTGTGTGAATTTATGCTGCCAAAATCTATTATATTTAAGACTATTAATAACTTGGTTCTCGATCCGGGTTTACAGCTTGATTTATCACAGAGGACGTCACTCTGCGCCTCAAGCTTTTTTCACCATTTATTTCCATCATGATTGATTTGTATCTTAACTCCATCTGTACCTGGTGGGGTAGACTTGCTCTTCAAGCTCCAGTGAGTACAAACTTCTTTAGGGTGGCACAATGACTCAGTGGTTAGCGCTGCTGCCTCACAGCCCCAGGAATCCTGGGTTTGATTCCACCCTCGGGCGACTGTCTGTGTGGAGTTCGCACACTCTCCCCGTGTCTGTGTGGCTTACCTCCGGGTACTCCGATTTCCTCCCACAGCCCAAAGATGCGTAGGCTAGGTGGATTGGCCATGGGAAATTGCCCATTGTGTCCAGGGATATGTAGGTTAGGTGGATTAGCTATGGAAAATGCAGGGTAACAGGGATGGGGTGGAACTGGGTTGAATGCTCTTTGGAGGGTCAGTGTGGTCTTGATGGGTTGAATGCACTGCTCCCGCACTGTAGGGTTTCTATGGATTCTCCAATGACTTGGATCCTCCATAACTGAAACCATTTCCTTGCTTAAAAAAGGATACAGTATAAGGGGTGAAGTATCTCCATGTCAATCAATTCACAAGAGACATAAGCAGCCTTGTTCGTTGGAGTTAACTGCTTACGGTGTATGGGGTGAAGGCTAACCAGGCCCAGTTTCCTACCCAAATGGCTGACCCTAACCCAGACCCAGGGCAGGCAAACAGGGCTGAAATGAAAAGGGCGTTTGATAGGGAAGGGACGCTCAACAGCAAATATTCATAGCAAAGGGGCATTGGGTGGAAAGGAACAGGATGGGGCTTTGGAAGGATCCTAAGGAATGGAGGGAGCAAATTAGGAGGCAGGGGGAAAAGTTACAGTGATCGCTGAAAGTGGGGGGTGTGGGGAATGTTGGGAATTACATATTTAAGGTGGGGAACACAGTAGGCTAATTACATCTGCTGGGGAGGGAGAATGAGAGATTAACTAAATAAGAGGTGGTATAAAGATGAGGCTATAGTGGGATCTGAATGGGAGAGGGATTAGGCAAATGAACAAGAATTATAGAAGGAGATGTAGGAACAGATTGTCACGGGGGGAGATTGAAGAGGGACAGATCACATGTTAGAGAAAAGGGGAAGGCTATCCACAATGATGAGGGAGAAGAGTACTCTAGAGGGGCCGAATAGAGGGTGAACAATTCAAAGATAAAGTTTAATATAACCATCTTTCTCTAAATCAGTTTTCAAAACAAGGATTTGCAGAGGATGTCAAATCGAAATGGGAAAGCTACCAGATCTCTCTGCCTGTATTCCTGCAACTCAAACGCACTCAGCTGTGGGAATCGAAACAGAACCTGAAAAATACTATGAGATGGTAGGAACTGCCGACGCTGGAGTCTGAGATAACAAGGTGTAGTGCTGGATGAACACAGCAGGCCAAGCAGCATCAGAGGAGCAGGAAAGCTAACGTTTCAGGTCTAGATTTCTGGATTTCTTCAGATTTCTGAAGAAGGGTCCAGACCCGAAACATCAGCTTTCCTGCTCTTCTGATGCTGCCTGGCCTGTTGTGTTCACCCAGCTCTACACCTTGTTATCTGAAAAATACTATCATGTGAGCATTCGGTTAAGGCTTTTGCACAGGAGGGAAGCACTGACTGCATAGTAATGGAGATTAAACTCCTAAACCTCCAAACACCAATTTCCCTATGATACCTCATCATTCATTTACATTTCAGTCCTGATGATGTTGCGTGTGTTATTTCACATTCAATTGTGCAGGAACATTCATGATGAAGGTTAGGGGCATGGGTGTGAAACTGGTACACAGGCTACAGATTGCAATGTTGTTGGACTGGATAAGGAGTTATACAGTAATAGAGGTTTACAGCATGGGAAACAGCATGGCTCTTTGATCCAACTTGTCCAAGCTGCCCAGTTTTCATAATTTAAACTAGTCCCATTTGCTTGCATTTGGTCCATATCCCTCCATACCTATCCCATTATTGTACCTGACCAAATGTTTCTCAAATAACAAAATTGTACTCACTTCCACCATTAGCTCTGACAGCCCATTCCAGACGCTGACCAAACTCCATGTGAAAACAAATTGCTCCTCCAAATCCTTTTGTACCTCTTCCCTCTCGCCTTAAACCTATGCCATCCAGTTTTGGTCTCCCCTGCCATGGCGAAAAGCTGACGGCTATCTACCCTATCTATGCATCTTAAGATTTTAAAGACCTCTATAAAGGTCACCCCTTAATCTCCTACACTCCAGGGAAAAAAAGTCCCAGCTTATCCAGCCTCTCCTCATAATTCAAGCCCACCCGTCCAGGTAGCATCCTAGTAAATCTTTTCTGAAAACCACCAGGAGTCAGCTTGAGTTATTGCTAATGCCCAGACGCCAGTGTAAATGTCAAAGTTGGAAATGGCTTACAAGTAACAGCATCGGGGGAGGAAAGACCAGTTGTGGGTCACGGATGATGGGCCTCAGCTTGCAGAGGGGGCTGTGGGCCAGACTAACAGGGAAGACATGAGCCTCCTAATAAAGGCCCAAAAGGTAGATTGGCTATGTCCAGATCTCAAATGGATCTCACTCCTGACATTTCTTCACAGATGAGTATTTCCATGTTTGACTAGCTGTATTGACTTTGCAGAAATTTGGAAAAAGGAGAATGAGAAGGAGGGATGGACATTGTGAGCAAAGGCTCAGGGAGCTAGCTGTGGATGTAGAAGTAGAGCATGAAGAGGGGAGCCAGGGTTTTTTGGGCTGCCAGCTAGTTACTGAGATGGGGTTTCCTGAAGGTTCCACAAGATGTCCCCTTTTCCCCAAGGTTTTGTTAAGATGTCGTTGCTGCATGTAAAGCTGGGGGAAGCAGACTGGAGGCTTCCTTTCCAGATCACTGCAAATCTCCAATCTCCTCTTTAGCTCAGGCAGGATCCCTTTGCTGCCCTGTCAGTTATCCCCACCATCCCCAAACAATTTCCCCTCCCTGCCTTTTTTTTAAATTCACTTGTGGGATGTGGGTGTTGCTGGTTGGCCAGCATTAATTGCCCTTGAGAAGGTGGTGGTGAGCTGCCTTCTTGAACTGTTACAGTCAGGTAGACGCACAATGACGTTAGGGAGGGAATTCCAGGATGTTGGCCCAGCAACAGAGAAGGAACAGTGACATATTTCTGTGCTCATTTACCCTGGTTATGCCCATTCGCCTCTTGCAGATTGAGAGAGGTATTTAGATAAATTAGTATGGGTCCATAACTTCGCCTGCATTGACAATGTCAAATCCCCATGTGTATACAGGAGAAGATAGGAGATAAGGTTTCTCACTGAAATGTGTTTCAGTGTCGTTAAACTGCTAGAATTGATAGAAATCAGTGAACCATTCTATGATATGTTTGGGAGGTGATGGCCCAGGGGTATTATTGCTGCACTATTAATCTGGAGAACTAGGTGATGTCCTGGAGGTAGCAAGAACTGTAGATGCTGGAGTCAGAGACAACACAGTGTGGAGCTGGAGGAACACGGCAGGCCAGGCAGCATCAGAGGAGCAGGGATGATCTGCTGCCTTTACCAGTGTATGTACCAATGCTTCGTACTCCTCCAAGTGTGAGTTAGTGCTGTAAGATTGTTACTGCAGAGCTCTGTCACACAGGAGGTTGAGAGACAAGCATCTCTATTAGATGCCTCTGATATAATTACTTCATTGCACCCACCAATGTTGCACCAACAGCAGCACAATGCTCCTGCCTCTCACTCGTACAGCAGGGTTCACACGCCCAACATAAAAGGATGACAATACTCAGCCACTCACTGGCATCCTGGGTTTAACTCCTGCCATAGCAGATGGTGGAATTTGAATTCGATAAAAATCTGGAATTACTATAAATCCATTGCCGATTGTTGGGGGTAAAAAGCCATCACCAATACCCTTTATGAAGGGAAATTGCCATCCTTACCTGGTCTGGCCTACATGTGACTCCAGACCCACAGCAATGTGGTTAACTCTTAACTGCCCTCTGGGCTGTAAATGCTGGCCTAGCCAGCAACACCCTCGTCCTGCAAATGATGTAAAACATAAAGTGTGTCTGCGGTATACATCACAAAGCCATATTTTGTGATTGTGTTCTTGTCTTACGTAAACCTTCGGTGAGAAGTTATTAGCTGTGTTAGTTCTCCTAGTGGTGCTGATGGGTCAGTGAATATTGTCATTCTTTTACGTTCGAAGGGTGAGTCCTGCTGTATGAGTGAGAGGCAGTAGCTTTGTGCTGCTGGTGGTGCAAAGTTGGTCGGTGCAGTGAAGTAACACATTTATTGCATTTGAGGCATCTAATAGAGATGCTTGTCTCTTAACCTCCTGTGTGACTTGCCTCGTACTTCTCTTTTGAACCCATGCCCCCTAGTAACTAACCCCTCCACCCTGGGAGAAAGTCTGATACTTTCCTTATATCCATGCCATTCATAATCTTATAAACTTCTCTCAGGTCGCCCCTCAACCACCTGAGTTCTAGTGAAAACAAATCCAGTCTATCCAACCTTTCTTCATTGTTAAAATCCCCCATACCAGGCAACATCCTGGTAAATAAACCTCTTCTGTAACCACTCCAAGGCATCCATACCCTTCTGGTAGTGTGGTGACCAGAACTGTACGCAACATTCCACGCGTGGCCCAACTAAAGTTCTATAAAGTTGCAGGATAACTTGTCTATCCTTGTACTCAATGCCCCTACCAATGAAGGCAAGCATGCCATTAACAACGAACAAAAACAAAGTCGCTGGAAAAGCTCAGCAGGTCTGGCAGCATCTGTGAAGGAAAAAACAGAGTTAACGTTTCGGGTCCAGTGACTCTTCCTTAGAAATATTTTTTACTACCTTATCTACCTGCGTTGCCACCTTCAGTGATCTGTGGACCTGAACACCCAGATCCCTCTGCTTTTCAATACTCTTAAGGGTTTTGCCATTCAGTACATGATTGTTTGGGAAAACCCACCCTGCCACTGAGCAGAAGTCTCTCCAGCTCTTACGCCTTCATCCACAGTCTCAAAAATTCAGGATTGTGACCGCTGTTAGTATAGCTATCAGCAGACTTACAATTATTCTACAAGTGCTGTTCCATTGGCTGGTATTTCTCCTATAGTAGAAACCATTGTGATTGGGTGAAATTCGGCTTCTCGTGTTTGTCGCAGTGAGTGGAAGATGGAATGTGTTGGAGCAGCTTGTACTTCTGTCAAAGGGAAATGTACACTCATTCTTCAAGGATAAACCTGATACTGAGTTACATAAAGTGATGCTGCCAAAACTGATCCGAACTTTGGCCATAGAGGTCCTTTTAAAGGTGTATCTTAATGTAGGAGAGCGAGAGAGAGAGGGTGATACATGGTGGACAGGCTTTGGGGAGTCACGAGGCGAGTTACTCGCTGCAGCATTCCTAACCTCTGACCTGCTCTTGTAGCCATTGTGTTGAAATGGCTAATCTGATTCAATGGTCATTGATAACCCCCAGGATTTTGATTGTGGCAGATTCAGTGATAGTAACGCCATTGAATGTCAAGGAGCAATGGTTAGATTGTGAATTATTGCAGATGGTCATTGCCTAGCATTTTCTGTCAGCCCAAGCCTGGATATTGTCTAGATCTTTCTGCATTTGGACATGGATTGCGTAATCAAACATTCCCACTTCTAACTTTATAATGGGAAGGGAATGTCATTGATGAAGCAGCTGAAGGTGGTTGGGCCTAGGGTTTTACCCTGAGAACTCCTGCAAAGGTGTCCTGGAGCTGAGATGACTGACCTCTAACAACCACAACCATCTTTCTATGTGTCAGGTATGACTCCAACCACCAGAGTGTTTGCCCCCGATATACATCGATTCCAGGGCTCGGGCTCCACGATGCCACACTCAGTCAAATGCGGCCTTGATGTCAAGGGCTGTCACTCTCACCTCACCTCTGGAATTCAGCTCTTTTGTCCATGTTTGAACCAAGGCTAGAATGAGGTCAGGAGCCAAGTGGCCTTGGCAGAACCCAAACTGGGCGTCACTGAACAGGTTATTTCTGAGCAGGTGCTGCTTGATAGTTCATGACGCCTTCTGACTCCATCACATTACTGATATCACATTTCATTTTTTGATATCTCATGGAGTGAATTGACTTGGCTAAAGACTGGTTTTTGTGATGCTGGAGACCTCAGAAGAAAGCTGAGATGAATCATCCACTCAGCACTTCTGGCTGACAATTGCTTCGAAAGTTTCAGCCTTATCTTTTGTATTGATGTGCTCGGCTCTTCCATCATTGAGGATAAGGATATTTATGAAAGTCTCCTCCTTCAGTGAATTATTTGATTGTCCACCACAATTCGTAACTGGACATGGAAGGACTGCAGAGCTTAGATTTGATCTGTTTTTTGTAGGACTGGGTAGCACCGTTACCCATTTGTTGTTTATGTTGTTTAGCCTACAAGTAGTCCTGTTCGGTGGCTTGACCAGATTGACACCTCATTTTTAGGTTTGTCTGGTGTTGTTCCTGGCAAGCCCTCCTGCACTCTCCATTGAACCAGGGTTGATCCCCTGGCTCAATGGTAATGGTTGAGTAGGGGATCTGCCGGGCCATGAGGAGAAAAAGTGGAACCCGCTCTTGGGTAGATTGTGCTGGAGTACAATTCTGCTGTTGTTGATGGCTCACAGTCATGGATTCCCAGCCTTGAGTTGTTAGATGTGTTCTGATGATGCCACACACCACGATGTAAGGTTCTCAATGTGAAGATGGTGCTGTTGGGTGGTCACTCTTCCCAGTAGCATCATGGACAGATGCACCTGCAGATGACAGATTGGTGAGGACGAGGTCAGGTATGTTTTTCGCTCTTGTTGGTGCCCTCACCGCCTACCGCAGACCCAGTCTAGCAGTTAAGTCCTTTAGGACCCGACCAGTTCAATCAGTAATCCTGCTGCCGAGCCACTCTTGGTAGTGGACATTGAAATCCCCCACCCAGAACGCCCTCGCCACCCTCAATGCAGGGAAAGGTACCGGGTGTGGTGGAGAGGTTGGTGGGCAGTGTGGAGCTAATGAGGGAGTCATGGAGTGAACAGTCCCTTTGAAAAGTGGACAGGGGTGGGGAGACAAATATCTTTTTTTGTGGTGGGGTCTGATTTTAGGTGGCGGAAATGTTGGAGGATGATGCGTTGGATTCAGAGTTTGGTGGGGGTGGTAGGTGAGGTCTAAAGGCATGCACCAACCAACCTGACCTTTCGGTTGCCATCCACTTCAATTCCCCCTCCCACTCCCCTGGTGACATGTCCATCCTTGGCCTCCTCCACTGTCAGAGTGAGGCCAAATGTAAATTAGAGGAACAACACCTCATATTTTTCCCTGGGAGCTTACAGCCCAATGGCCTTAACATTGACTTCACCAGCTTCAAAATCCCTCCACCCCCTGCCTTATCCCATGCCTTGACCTGATCTAAACTATCCATCTTCCTACTCACCTATCCGCTCCACCCTTCCCACTGACCAATCACAGTATCCCCCTACCTGCATCCACCTATCACCATCTCTCCTACCCTTCCCCCCCAGCCCCACCCCCTCCCTCTATTTATTTCTGGGCTCCCCTCCCACACCCCAGTCCTGACAAAGGGTTACAGCCTGAAACATTGACCCACCTGCTCCTTGGATGCCGTCTGAGCTGCTGCATTTTTCCAGGCTCACATCTATTGACTTTGGTCTCTTGTCTATTGTGGAGCAGGTTCAAGATAGAAATCAATAGGTTTTTGGAGACTAATAACATTAAAGGATACGGATATAGTGCAGGACTCTGGCTTCCAGCATTTGCAGTCCTTATTGTCTCCAAGACTATGAGACAATGGTCCCTTGTTCTGGAGTCACCCAGCCTGGGGAGCATCCTGTCCATATCCAGCCTGTCTTGTTCTGTAAGTTGCTTGGAAGGTTCTTACATTTTCAATTTCAATTTATCCAACATCATCATTTGCTTTTGCTCTCTCAGTCTACACCCCTTTCATCTTACTTCAGGATGTTATCCAACCTCTAAGCAGACCTTGTCATTTTTTCTTGATTACATTCACTGATGATCTTCCCTCTTCAGAAATTTTTTTTATAGAGGAGCAGAATTAGTCTATTCAGCCCATCCAGTCTGCTCCTCCATTCTGGCATGGCTGATATGCAATTCAGCCCCATTCTCCTCCCTGTAGCCTTGAACCCTGAAAACTTTGTCATTGATCATGTATTTGCTCTAAAAGTCCCACTCTGTCCTTCTGTAAAACCACAATCCACAATGTTCTCATCTTTGGATGCATGTCTTCATCAAGGTCTAAGTTTCATCTGCACATTATTGGGTGCCCAAATCACAGTCTTGCTATCTCCATGCTTTACTCATTCCCATTGCTGAAAAATTCTTTGTTTTTGGTCGGGGGCCAAGAAACATGTAATTTCCCTGTAATATCCATAAGAACATGTTTCAGGGAGACATTCACAAAGAAACTGAACACAAGCTCTGGATGCTGTGATCTTTTGTCTCTTGCTCACTGACTGCTTTCATACTCTAGATATTTTCTAATTAACTTGTTCTGAGATGTTATCATGCACCTCTTGAGCAGGTGGGACTTGGACCAGGGCCTCCTGGTCCAGAGGTCAGAATACTACCACCACACCACAAGAGCCCTTCAAAACCCACTCTGAGTTGATGGTGGCAAGTAGATTTTGATTTCTGGTTTCCAATTGTGGGGTTAAAATTGCCCCCTCAATTCTATGATAAAATCTCTGTTCATTTCTCCACCAGCTTCGGCTTAATAGAAATGACTGTTAAACTGGGGTATTTGGTTCACCAAAGGATGTTTTGTTTAAAAGCTTTTTATTGTGCAATATTAGATTTCCTGGTTCTCTAAGGCTGTAATGTAAACCTAGATGGGTTCCACATGTCTGTGATTTTGCTCATTGCGGTCTGTGAGATTCACAATTATGTCTTTATCCTTCAATATCATTGTAGCCTGGAACATGTAATGGGAAACACGTCCTGGCCCAGGACTCTCATTCCAATTTGAGATGGGTTAGCAGGGTAAAGAACCAGAAGACTTGGCAGCCTGGGTGTGTGTTGGCAAACACCAGCATTGTCTAAACACTGCCTTTGAGACCAGATGGCCCTTTGAAATTGAAACCATAACGAGGTAAACGTGAGTCACACTCACACACACACTAACACACACTCACACTCATACACTAAGACACACACGCACACACACTCACAGACTCAGACACACACACACTAACACACACTCGTAGACTCACACTCACACACTAACACACACTCACAGACTCAGACACACACACTAACACATACTCACAGATTCAGACACTCTCACAGACTCAGACACACACACACATTCACACACAAATGCACACTCACACACATTTACACACAAATGCACACACACACACTCACGCAGCACACATGCACATAGACACACAGACACATGCACACACATGACTCAGAGTGGGATGATATTGTGGTGAATCTATGTGGCTGGGTGAATTGACCAAGACCACAGATAGATGACCATCGCAGATAGAGCCATAGAGTAATGCAGTGTGGAAACAGGCCCTTTGACCCAAACTGGCCCATGCTGACCATGGTGCCCACTCAGCTAGTTCCAATTGCCCACACTTGGTCCCTAGCCCTCTGAACCCTTCCCATCCATGTACCTATCCAAATATTTTTTAAAATGTTGCTTTTGTACCTGTCTCAACCACTTTCTCCGGCAGCCTATTCTACATACGCACCATTTTCAGTGTGAAGAAGTTGCCCCTCAGGTCCTGGTTAAATCTTTACCCTCTCACCTTAAACCAATGCCAGCTAGTTTTCAATTCCTCACCCCTGGGGGAAAAAAATATATGCATTCATCCTACCTATGCTCCTCATGATTTCATACACCTCAATAAGGTCACCCCTCGTTCTCCCACGTTCCAAGGAATAAAGTCCTATCCAATAACTCAGGCCTACTGGTCCTGGCAACATCCTCGTAAATCTTTTTTGCACACTTTCCACTTTAACTATGTCTTGCCAATAACGGTGACCAAAACTGTACACAATACTCCAAGTGCAGACTCTCCAATGACTTATACAGCTGTAACGTAACATCCCAACTCCTATACTCAATGCCTCAACCGATGAAGGCCAGCATGCTAAATGCCTTCTTCACCAACCTGTCTACCTATGTCACCACTTTCAACAAGCAATATACTTGTACTCCTAGGTTCTCCAGTTCCACAACACACCTTACCATTTACTGTATAAGTCCTACCTTGGTTTCACTTTCCAAAGTGTAACACCTCACACTTATCTGTATTGAATTGTATTTGCCAGTCCTCAGCCCACTTCCCCATCTGATCAAGATCCCTCTGTAATTTTTGATAACCTTCTTTGCCATCGACCATACCTCCTAATTTTGTATCATCCGCAAACTTACTAATCATACTTTGTACACTCACATCCAGATCATTTATGTAAATACAAATAACAAAGGTCCCAGCACCGACCCCTGTGGCACACCACGAGTGACAGGCCTCCAGTCCAAGAAACAGCCTTTAACCATCACCCTCTGCCTCCTACCATCGAGCCAATTTTGAATCCAATTAGCTAGCCCTCCCTGGATCCCATGCAGCCTAACCTTCATAACTAGCCTGCCATGTGGTACCTTGTCAAAGGCCTTACTAAAGTCCATATAGACAACATCCACTGCCCTACCCTCATCCATCCTCTTGGTTACCTCTTCGAAAAACGGTAAAAGTTTTGTCAGATGTGACTTCCCATGCGCAAATCCATGCCGACTATCCCTAATCAGACCTTGACTATTCAAATGTTGGTTGATCCTGTCCCTCAGTGTCTTGCCAGCATATGTCCCAATAACGGGCCTACCACTGATGTCAGGCTCACTGGCCTGTTGTTCCTTGGCTTGTCTTTGCTACTTTTCTTAAACAATGGAACAACATCAGCCACCCTCCAGTCTTCTGGAACATGACCAGTGGCTAAGGATGAAGCCAAAATCCCCGCAAAGGTCTCTGCAATTTCTTCCCTAACCTCCCACAATGTCTGACATTGGACTTGATCTGGCCCAGAGGATTTATCCATCTTAATGCGCTTTATGGCTGCAAACAGCCTGCTTGTTTTCCTTATTTCCTTAGCATCCATGATTCTCTCCCCAGTAAACACTGAGGAGAAATATACATTAAAAATTTCCCCCTTCTCCTGTGGCTCCACAAATAGACAGCCATTCTGATCTTTAAGGGGACCTATTCTGTCCCTACCCACCCTTTTACTCTTAATATACCTG
Organism: Ginglymostoma cirratum; assembly: GCA_024137785.1. Lineage (NCBI taxonomy): Eukaryota > Metazoa > Chordata > Chondrichthyes > Orectolobiformes > Ginglymostomatidae > Ginglymostoma > Ginglymostoma cirratum. The sequence continues at coordinate 39,957 of JAHRHZ010000138.1, forward strand.
TAGAACCTCTTGGGATTATTTTGACCCTTATCTGCCAGATACATCTCATAGCCTCTTTTTGATCTTCTGATTTCCCTTTTAAGTGTGCTTCAACACTTTTTATAGTCATCTGGGGATTCATTTGGGCCCGATAGCTAAACTCCAATGTATGCCCTTTTCTTTTACCTGACCAGAGCGTCAATACCCTTCGTCAGCCAGCGATCCCGAAACCTGCCAGCTTTTACTTTCATACTAACAGGAACTGTCTCTGGACTCTTGATATCATTCTTTTAAAAGTCTCCCATTTGCCAGCCATTCCTTTTCCTTTGAACAAACCCACCCAGTCGACCAAAGCTAGATCCTGCCTAATGGCCCCAGTTTAGCACCTTAACCTGTGGACCTGTCCCATTTTTTCCCATAACTATATTAAAGCTAAGAGAGTTATGATCACTGGACCCAAAATGCTCTCCAACTGACACTTCAGTCACTTTCCCGAGCTCATTTCCTCAGAGGAGGTCCAGTGTTGTACCCTCCCCAGTAGGGCCCTCTACATATTGATTTAGGAAACTTTCTTGGACACATTTGACAAATTCCATCCCATCTGGGCCTTTTACACTCTGCGTGGCCCAGTCAATACAGGGGAAATTAAAATGTCCAACGAACACTACTCTGTTATTTGTACAGGTATCTGCAATCTCTCTGTACGTCTGCTCCGCTAGTACCCGCTGGCTATTAGGGGGTCTATAATACAGTCCCAACAGAGTGACCATCCCCTTCTTGTTTCTAAGTTCTCACCATATGGCCTCATTTGATGACCTCTTAAGAATATCCTCTCTAAGATCTGTTGTTATGTCCTCCCTTGTCAAAAGGGCAACTTCCCCTCCTTGCCTACTTGTACTTCTGTCACACCTGTAGCTTCTGTATCCTGGAACATTGAGCTGCCAGTCCCACCCTTCTCTCAACCATGTTTCTGTTGTGGCTATAATATCCCAGTCCACGCAGTCAATCCATGCTCTGAGCTCATCTACCTTACCAGATTTATCAACACGGAGACTTTCCTGTAGAATACTGAATATCACATGAGAAACAAGGTGTCAGCATGGAGGAGCTGGAGGGAGATGGCAGTGGAGGGCTTGGCTTTAGCTAAATCTGGGCCCTGCTCAAATCCATTGGCCCTGATCCACATCAACCGTATCTGATCACTCTCCATTGCCTTCTGTGCAAACTTAAATACCGATAATTTGTAAAACCTACATGAATACATGTTTTTGTTGAAGTAGTGTATGCTGAGGTAACAATCCAAGTAGAATAAAAAACAAAAGAACTGCGGATGCTGTAAACCAGGAACAAAAACAGAAATTGTTGGAAAAGCTCAGCAGGTTTGACAGCATCTGCGGAGAGAAATCAGAGTTAACGTTCTGGATCAAGTGACCCTTCCTCAGAACTCCTCAGTGATACAAATAGAATACTGGGCCCCTGAATGAAATGACAGAAATCTTGTATTTGAGTTAAAACAGTGAGTGTTGGAGAAACACAGCAGGTCAGAACTGAAGAAAAGTCACTGACCTTGAAACGTTGACTCGGTTTTCTCTCTACAGATGTTGCCATACCTGCTGTGTTCCTCCAGCACTTTCTGCCTTTGTTTCAGCTTTCCAACACCTGCATAAAAACCGAAAGGACTGCGGATGGTGTAAATCAAGAACAAAAACAAAGTTGCTGGAGAAGCTCAGCAGGTCTGGCAGCATCTGTAAAGGAGTATACAGAGTTAATGTTTCGGGTCTGATAACCCTTCCTCAGAACTTCTGAGGAAGGCAAAAGGCAAAGTGAGGGTTCTGAGGAAGGGTCACCAGACCCGAAACGTTAACCCTGTTTTTTCCTTCACAGATGCTGCCAGACCTGCTGAGCTTCTCCAGCAACTTCTGTTTTTGTTCCAACATCTACAGTTCTTTGTGTTTAATACACTGAATCAGAGTCAGAGAGTTGCAGGTTCAAGCCTCACTTTGGTGACAAAGCTACAGAATGCCAGCTGGGTGCAGTGCTGAAGGAAGGCCATGCTGTCAGTGGTGCCAGAAGGTGGGCAGTTAGAGCAAAGCTCCCATGTTCCCCTCAGTGGATCCCATTGTTTTACATCAGGGATGTTCTCCCAGTATCCTTGTCAAAATTTATACCTTATCAATCACCAACACTATGATAGATTTGCAGAACCCTTCAACTCAGTTCCATCAACACAACTGCAACCTCCCAGTCACTTGTTCACTTCAATGCACCATCTTTCTCTCGTGCTCGCATTTCTGTCTGAGGCCTTTTGATATATTCCAGTAAAGCTGGTGGAATAGTGCCTGATTTTCTGATTAACAGCTTTCTGAGCTCATCATTAAGTTCATCAACTTCAAGAAGATGAACTCTCTCCTCCATTTGATCATCTTTTCCCCCAAGCATCAATACCCCCAAGGTATTTGATTTTAGCCATAGGTGATTTTTTTCCCTGCTATTAACACCTACACAGGGTTAATGCTTTGTCGCTTCTCTGCAAATGTCACTACTCCCTATGCCTTTTGTTCTGTGATCTCAAATCTCCCTCACTCACTAACCTTCCCCTGACATTTCCTTCTGTTCCACATGCTCCTCCCCACATTTATCCAACAGTCTAAATCTCATCACTTTTCCACCTCCCCTTTTAGTTCTGAAGACAAGTTGTATTGGATTTGAAACATGAACTCTATTTCTCTCCTCACAAATACGGCCAGACACGCAGAGTTTTCTAATATTTTCAGTGCATATTTTATTATGATAGATTATCTGGTCATTTATCTCATCGATGTTGGTAATATCTAGGTGATTGCACTTCAGAAGTCCTTAATTGGCTGGAAAATGCTCTGGACATCTTGAAGTTGTGAACGAAACAGTATAAGCTAGCCTTTCATAAATCTAAATCCTAATTAAAAACATTACTGGATATAATTATGTTTGGCGATGCTCCTGGGTATAATGCCCCCAGGAATTTTACATTGAAAATTAAGGGTCTGAATGGAATCATTTGTTAACATAACTACACTTTCAATTCAGGAGAAGGGCTTGAATCCAAGATCATTTTCTGAATAATTTTGTTATGTCAACAGCACCACAAACAACAATTTTCATTTACATAGCACCCTTAATCCCAAAAAACTGTACAGGATGATTATCATATTGTTACATACGGAGATGCTAGGACAGGTGATCAAAAACTTGGCTTAAATGGCTGCTTTAAAGGAGTTCAACAGGCCAGGCAGCAGAGGAGCAGGAAAGTTGACGTTTCGGGTCTGGACCCTTTTTCAGAAATTACCGAAGAAGCGACCCGACCCGACCCGACCCGAAACGTCAGCCTTCCTGCTCCTCTGATGCTGCTTGGCCTGCTGTGTTCATCCAGCCCCACACCTTGTTATCTCAGATTCTCCAGCATCGGCAGTTCTTACTGTCTCTGCTTTAAAGGAGTACCTTGAAAGGAGAGAGACAGAAAGAGAGAGACAAAGAGAGAGAGAGAGAGAGAGAGTGAGACAGACAGATTTTGGGAGGGAATTCCAGACCTCAAAGACTCAGAAAGCATGGCTGTCAGTGCAGTGTCAATGTAGGAAGTCAGTAAGATTTTTTTCAGCAATATCTCTCAAACTCATGACCTCTTCCACCTTGAGGATGAAGGATCCTGGATGAAAACAGTCAACTCTAAATTCCCTTCGAGTCATCTATTTATGATCACTATTGCCTCACTAATCACTGGATCAAAATCCTGGAACTCTCTTGCTGAGATACTGTGATTGAACCTATGAAAGCCGCTTTAAAATTTGCTGATAACAGCACCGTGGTAGGATGGATATGGAACAACATTGATTCAGAATACAGAAAGGATATAGAGATCTTGGTGACGTGGTGCAATGAAAACAATCTGTTTCTCAACGTCGGCAAAACTAAAGAACCAATCATTGACTTCAGAAAGAAAGGAGGAGCACACGCCCCCATCTTCATCAACAGAACTGAGGTTGAGAGGGTGAGCACCATTAAGTTCCTCGGAGTGACAATAACTGACAATCTGTCCTGGACTTCCCACGTAGACGCGACAGTCAAGAAGGCACAACAATACCTCTTCTTCCTCAGGCAGCTCAGGAAATTTGGCATGTCCATTAGGACCCTCAACAACTTCTACAGATGCACCATTGAAAGCATACTGTCCAGGTGCATAACAGCCTGGTACGGCAACTGCTCTGCCCAGGACTGTAAGAAACTACAGAAGATGGTGTGCACAACCCAGACCATCACAGAAACCAACCTTCCATCTGTGGACTCTATTTACATGGCTCGCTACTGCAGAAAGGCTGCCAACATCCAAGACATATCCCATCCCGGTAATGCTCTCGTATAACCTTTGCCATCAGGCAGAAGATACAGAGGCTTGAGCACACGTACCAGCAGGTTCAGGAACAGCTTCTTCCCTGCTGTTGTTAGACTGATGAATGGTCTCCCTAACTTCAAATAATGCTGATCTTGTTACGGTTGATCTTGCCTAGTGCATGGCCTATGTAACTTGTACACTTTATTTTGTCCAAGTTTCTTTTTCACTTTATGATCTGTAAGTCCTTGCTCACTATGATCTGCTTTTACTGGTCGCAAATAAAGCTTTTCACTGTACTTAGGTACTCATGACGATAAATCAAATGAATCAATGTCGGTAATCAATCAACCGTACAGACTGCATCTGCTTGAGAAGGCAGTTCACCATCACCTTGAAAGGACCATTAACATTGGGTAATAAAAACTATTGATACATAGGTACTGAAAATAAAAATGACATTTTTTTTGATTGAACATGAGTCTCCAATGTGAAACGTATCAGTTCTTGACTCAGAATGTGCCACAGTAAGAAATTGACTCAATGTTATGTAGGATAATCATTCAGAATGAGTTAACATTGCAGACTATAATAGGCTCCAATCTGCTAGTTCACACAATCTTGGATTGAGAGCTACGGCATCAAGGTTAAAGTCCTGATAAAGACAGATGTGCTGTCTCTGGTTGCTAATAGCCTTTGTAATTATACCTAACAAGACAATGTAACTGTAGCCATTGTACCCTGGCATAAACTACATCTTGTGGTGTAAACCAAGTTCCTCTTCTTGTTCAGACTCAATAGAGGGTTATCCTCCATCACCACCAATAAGATAGGCCCTTGAACTCAGCAAAGAAAGGAAGTTTGGTGACAGCATTCTGTCCCAAACGCAATGTGGCTGATACCACAAAGTATAATAGTATTTTAATCAGGTCACAGCTAAGTCAAAGGAATGAGCTCAACAGAAGTATTCAGCATAAATTTATTGTCAATTGTCAGATTAAGCTAGATCATTGGGTCAGCATGAAGGGAGCTTTATGTCAACTCAAACATGCTGTACTCTGGCACCAATGCAACAATTGAACAGTGTCCCATTGGAGAAAATAATTTGTGCAGGAGAACTAGTTAAGCAGCTGGCCGTATTTTCCCCTAACTTAACCTCAGAGATCATTGTGACATGTAAATAATGTATTTTGAATCATAAAACCCTACAGTGCAGAAACAGACCATTCGGCCAATCAAGTCTGTACCAACCCTCCAAACAGTATCCCACCCAAACCCACATTATCCCCACTTGGAAGGTTTTTAACCATGCCTAACCCACCTAATCTGCACATCCCTGGACACTATGGGGCAATTTAGCATGGCCAATCCTCCTAACCTGCACATCTTTGGACTGTGGGAGGAAACCGGAGCACCCGGAGGAAACCCATGCAGACACAGGGAGAATGTGCAAACTCCACACAAACACCCAAGGATTGAATCGAACCCAGGTCCCTGGTGCTATGAGGCAACAGTGCTAACTGAGGCCGCTTCCCCACCCAAATGTGGCCTATTGAGGCCTAATCCCATGGAAATGGGGTAGAGGTGTCATTGGCTGACTTCGAAGGCATCTTGGCTGCAAGGTGCAACAATTTTCTTCATCAGCTCTGTTGAGGAAGAAATAATATTTCTTCACTGTTTGGGTACTAAATGATTTAATGCATTTTTATTTCTGCAAGTCCTGAACTTGTAAAATCATGGCATTATTCTGATTGTCCTCTGTAAGATTGAACTGCTGACCTCAGCACCAACATTGGTTAGCTATCAGCTCCTGCTCCATGGGCAGCTTGCTGATTCCAGTCAAGTGAAAATGATACTGGTCTTCAGTAAACTGCTTAGGTACTCACACTGCTCATTGACCACCCAATGATGTGGACCATCTTCACTGCTCACCCAACAATAGAGATCATCCTTACTCACCTCCTAATGATAAAAATCATCTTCACTGATAAACCAACTTTTGGGGTCTGGAGGCTAGAGAACTCAGGAAAATAAATATTGAAGTTTTGAAAACAGGTCACTCTATAGAAGAGTAAGTGCTGGAAGTCTTAGAAAACATGAAGGTGGATAAATCTCCGGGACCTGATCAAGTGTATCCCAAATGTTGTAGGAAGTTAGGAAAAAGGTTGCGGAGCACCTAGCAGAGCTATTTGTACCATCTTTAATCATGGGTATGGTGCCAGAGGACTGGAGGATGGCTAATGTTGTGCCTTTATTTAAGAGAGGCTGTAAGGAGAAGCCTGAAAACTGTAGACCCGTGAGTCTGACATCGCAGGTGGGTACGTTGTTGGAGGTGATTCTGAAAAGATAGGATTTACATGCATTTGGAAAGGCAAGGACTGATTAAGGATTGTCAGCATGGCTTTGTGTGAGAAAAATTGTGTTGCACAAATTTGAGTTTTTTGAGGAAGTAACCAAACTCATTGACAAGGGTGGAACAGTCAAAGTTGTTTACATGGACTTTAGCAAAGCTTTTGGCAAGGTTCGGCATGATAGACTAATTAGTAAAGTTAAATCACATGGAATTGAGGGAGAACGTGCCAATTGGATACAAAATTACCTTAATGGTACGAGACAGAGGGTGGTCGTGGAGGGTTATTTTTTAGACTGGAGGCCTGTGACCAGTGGAGTTCCACAGGGATTGGTGCTGGGTTCACTTTCGTTTGTCATTTATATAAACGATTTGGATGAGAATTTAGGAGGCATGGTTAGTAAGTTTGTGGATGACACCAAAATTGGTATAATGGCTAATGAAGAAGGTTATCTAAGATTACAAAGAGATCTTGTTCAATTGGGTCAATAGGCTGAGGAGTGGCAGATGGAGTTTAACTTGGATAAATGTGAGATATTGCATTTTAGTAAAACAAACAAGACAGGGACTTATACAATTAATGGTAGGGCCAATGGTAGTACTGTAGAATAGAGAGGCCTAGGGATTCAGGTACATAATTCTTTGAAATTTGCTTCACATGTAGACAGCATGGTTAAGAAGGCATTTAGCACAATTGCCTTCCTTGATCAGATCTTTGCGTATAGGAGTTGGGAAGTCATTTTGAGATTGTACAGGACGTTGGTGAGGCCTCTTCTGGAGTACTGTATAGAGTTCTAGTCACCATGCTACAGGAAGGACATTATTAAATTGGTGAAGGATCAGAAAAGATTTACGAGGATGCTTCCGGGACTGGAAGGCTTGAGTTAGAGACAAAGCTTGAGATAAACTGGATAATCTGGGACTCTTTTTTCACTGGAGTGTGGGAGACTGAGGGGTCACCTTGTAGACGTTTATAAAATATTGAGGGGCATAGATAAGATGAATAGTAAGGGTCTTTTCCCCAGTGTAGGGAGTTCAAAACTAGGGGGCATATTTTTAAGGTGAGAGGAGAAAGATTTAAAAAGGACACGAGGGCCAACTTTTTTTTACAGAGCGTGGGTTGAATGAACCTCCAGAGGAAATGGTGGATGCAGGTTCAGTTACAACGTTTAAAAGACATTTGGATAAGTACATGAATAGGAAAGGTTTGGAGAGGTATGGGCTAAATGTAGGCAAGTGGGACCAATTTAGTTTAGAAACATAGTTGGCGTGACTAGTTGGACCTAAGAGCCTGTTTCCAAGCTGTATGACTCCATGACTGATTACAGATAAAGAGATGAATAAATGTAGGATTGGAAATGGAGCAGGAGTGCACTAAAAAGTTCATAATGGAGGATAAGCGGAATGAATAATTGAGGATCTGGAGCTAAACTCAATAAAGCACAAGCAAAAGAGGGATAGCAACCTATTTGCCGAAATGCCTTGATCATACAACCTAGACAGAAACCATTCAGCCCACCATATCTGCACTGGCTTTTTGGAACAGCTATCACATTGATTCCACACTCCTGACTCTTGCCCCATAGCATTTTCAAAGTTTTCCTTTCAAATATACAGTCAATGCTCTTTTAAAAGTTATGATGCAATCTGTTCCCACCTCCCTTTTAACGGTTCTGAATTGTAACAACTTTATATGTGAAATCGTCTCTCCTTTCACCTCTTTCCTTTTGTCAGTTACTTTAAGTCTGTATCCTCTGGTTATTGACAGTCCAGCCATGAAAATAGTTTCTCTTTATTTACTTGACCAAAGCCATTCGTCATTTTAATCACCTGCCTTGAATCTCCTGTGCGTCTTCTCTGCTTCAGTGAGGGAACTGGATTATTACCTCAGAAAGAAGAATGTGCAGGTTTACGATGGGCTTAACGGCCTCCTTCTGTGCAGTAACCATTCTAAGAACAGGGGAAATATATCAGGTTTTTAAAAAAACCATATGTTCAAATATGCCAACATTTCATTAACCACAGAGGACAGGAAGTCAAACCTACAACCTCTTAAGTGTAAAGACAGCAGATTGGAATGATCTACTCGCTGTTGCAAAGTGTTAGAGACAGTTTATGCTGAAAAAAAAATCTTTGGAACAAACTATGGTCAAAACCAAGGCATCATCTGGGAGGCAGGAATCAATTTGTAGAGTGCATCTACCCCTGGGATGTAATCAGAACACTGACTGTTCTGAGTGCTTGAGCTGTCAAAAATACTACGGGGATGATGTCAGGGGCACAGAGACAGAGGATCCCTTTGGAATCTAAGCAAAACTACATTTAATGCAAGATTTCCATTACAACTGCTCTCCATCTTGTGTTATCTTGAGCTTTGTGACAGATGTTACAGCTCCAGCATTCCCACCTCACAGTCAGTGGATCGTGGGCTCATAGGCCCATTTCAGGACCTTGATCCTATACGCCAGACTGACATTCCCAGTGCCAATATGACAAGAGAGCAGCCACCATCTTTCCAAACTCTGCCTCTCGGATGGCCATAAAGGATTCTGTGATATTATTTCAAGTGCCATAATAAATAAATAAATTAAATAATCTTCTCAGCATCATAATGTCTCAGTGGGAGGTTTTTTGTGCCAGTTACAATTCTTTTATTCATTCATAGAATGTGGGCCTTACTGATTGGGCCAGCAGTTAATGCCTATCCCTAATTGCCCTGGAGGAGGCGGCCATGAACTGCCCCCTTGAGCTGTTGCGATTCCTGGGGAGTAGGAACGCCACAATATTGTCAGGAAGGGAGTCCTATTTGTTGTTGTAGGTTTGTGTGAATACTATACTAAGTACCTGATGTTAAAGGTGACAAGGCAAACAGGCATTGGGAGGTCGTTAACTTTAGCAAAATGTATGTAAAATATACTCAGCCAGAAGGCTGAAGTGTTTTACAGTGTGTGGTTAGTTGAAATTAAACTCTTCACTAGAAATTGTACGCCTGGATTTTATCTAAAAATATTTAAAGTCTAGTGAGCAATAATTCTGAGATCGTATAAGGTGCTCAAGACATGTTTCCTTCTCTGATTTTTTATTTCATTTTCAGACAAAAGGATTGGAGGGTGGAGAGAAGGAGCTTCTTGTCTGAGTACCCCAGATGAACAGTTTGGAGTTAGAGGTGGTGTCATTGGTGAGAAGCAGAGTTGAGAGGCATTCTGGAACCATAGCTGAGACATAAGTTCTGTGCAGTGTGCAACTGTTCTAGGGGCAATATGGTGCTGTGGTAGTGCCTCTACTTCTGACTCAGAAGGCCGTGGTTCAGGTCCCATCTGCTCCCGAGTGTGTGCTATAACACCTCTGCACAGGTTGATCAAAGAGAAGTAAAGTTACTTTATTTTGCTCTACATACTCATTCGGGAGCAAGGCCAGCAGTTACTGTTCATCCCTAATTGTCCTTAAACTGATGGGTTTGATAAGATAATGAGAGGCAGGTAAGAGTCAATCATGTGACTGTGGGTTTGGCCTGACAGGTTAATGCCAGCAGATTCCCTGCTCTAAAGGGCCTTAGTGAATCAACTAGATTTCTATAATTGCTAAAGGTCATCATAGTCCCCATTAACTTTATGCTGTAGATTTATTAGCTACCCTCGTGAGATTTGAGCCCATTCCCCTACAACATCAGCCTGGGCTTTAAATTACTAGTACAAAAATATTGTCTCTACACCAACAGCCAATGCACTGAACACAGGAGGTCATGATGCAACTGTACAGGACATTGACATACTTTCATGAGATGGTCCTTGCGCTGATCAAATGCTACTCCCCAGTCTTCCTTCATTAGATGCTTCCACTGAGATGCAGGAGGCACAGGGTGGCTGGTTCACTTGTAAAATGTCTTGAATGTATCCAGCTAAAAGTCACAACTTACAGCACCTGATGAGGGGAAAAATAAATTGATTTTTTTCCTTCCAGTTTTAAGTAGTTTTTCCTGCAGAGAATAGAAAGAGGTCCTGAACTAGTGAAGGACTGATGGGCTCTCTGTATCTTATTCACAGCCCCAACCTGTTCAGTGACCTGAAAACCAATCAGCTTTGTCATCAATAACTGGTCATCACTCCACAGACCAATCAGCTCCTTGTTGCCAACCAAAGCTCAATTTGCTTACAATCCTTCAATTCTAGTTCATGTACAAACTACACTTCAATGATTGCATTGAATCAGCAGCCATGTGAACAGAGTTTACAGTGAATATAAAGTTATTTGCTTTCAAAACATGCAGGAATATTTCAATTTAATTTGTTATTTTCTCGTTTCACTCTGCACTCAATATTAAAAAAAGCCAAATGTTTTTACATGAGTTATGTGATTACAAACATCAGCATGTTTCCAGTGAAATGTCATGTTTTGAGTGACCCTGGGGTCAGAACATAGAATCCTTAGAGTATGGAAGCAAGCCATCTGCCCATTGATTGCACACCAACCTTTCAAAGAACATCCCACCCAGACCCATCCGTCTACTCTATAGACCTGTATTTCCCATGGCTAATTCACTTCACCTGCATATCTTTAGACTGTGGGAGGAAACTGGAGCACATGGAAGAAACACAGACACGGGAAGAATGTGCAAACTCCATATAGACAGTTGCCCAAAGCTGGAATCAAACCAGATCCCTGACAGTATGAGGCAGCAGATGCTAACCACTGAGCCATCATGCTGCCCTATAATGGAATATGAGATCTTTATACTTTCATCTCATGCTGTGATACAGAGATGATATTGTTAATGTGTCTCTTAAAAGGTACACTGACACACTGACTATGAGACACATAACAAGGTCTCACACATCTGAGAGAAATAGAATCTCTGTGCCTTTAGTCACGAGGATGGCTGGTGTGGGGATTAGCATTGATGTAATGGTACTGGAAGTGCTGCTGTTTCCAGGTGAGGAGAGAGCACAATTAATATACCTTTAAGTGTCTAATATGACTTAAAGGTAATAAAATAAGTGTATGAAGGAGAAACAAGTGAAAGATTACGAAAGATGTGAAGCATAAATTCAGCCATAAGCCTTTTAGGTGAAATGATCTGTGTTATATGATGTATAACAATTCTATGACTGTATGCTCGATGCAGCAAAAAGTTTGTGTATATGAGTGGGGGAAGTATTCACTCTGCATGACCATTACTCACCTTCTTTATTATCCAAAATGATTCTTTAAAAGAAAGAGTTTTTATTATTCTCCTCAATTTTTTTTCTATTATGAGCCCAGCTGGTGTTATTACTGGACGAGCAATATCACAGAGAGAAATCTAGCTTGATTGGTCATATTTTGATTTGTTTTGATTTTAAAAAAATGTCTGTCACTCAGACATAAGTATGCAATCCTGCAGATTTTGCTTTAACAATAAAACAAAAAGCTTATTAACAAAATAAATGAAGATAAAATCGAATAAACCGAACTATCTACTTATAACACAAATTGAAAGATTTTGAGATAACACAGCGCGGAGCTGGAGGAACACAGCAGGCCAGGCAGCATCAGAGCAGCAGGAAAGCTGACATTTCAGGAACCCTTCTTCAGAAATGAAGAGATTTTTAAATACACAGTGAAAGTATAACCCCATTAATTTCAAAACACCCATTTATACATTGAAAAGGTAAACGACAGCTTTTGTACATACACAAAACTCACCTCCTCAGTAAGTATCTGAAATAATAAGTAAGTATCTGATCTAATAATGCTTTAAGTCACTGAATTTAACAAGTCACTTTTAACCTGTAAACTGGAACTACAGATAGTTCCTAGAGTTGTTATACACCAGAGCTTAAACATACAGATTTGAATAACCTCTTCAGGGTTTTATTCCAACTTTTTTGATCTGGAACTAACACTAACTCTTTACTCCAAGATAATATAGTTTCACTTTATCCTTCTCTTCACAGGAGACCGAACCTACACAGCCATCTTCATCCACAGACTTCACAGTACTACTCAAAACCCAAAGTAAAACTAAAGAAGTTTTTCTTTCTAAGATATGGGTATTTCCCTTAAAATTAAAAATTCAAGTTCCAGAGAACTATAACAAACATTGAGACCGCACCATTTACTTTACCAGGTTGCAAAAAAAATTCTGAGGTAAACAAAAATCCATTAGTTGTGCTCAAGAAAAGCCATTAATTTTGAAGCTAGGCCTCAAAAACAAATCATAATTGTTACAGAAATAATTACAAGTTAATTATTAATTTCAGGTACACAGAAAGCCCAACTACTGAAAACACAAACTCATAATAATCATATTTTTTATAAAAATATATAAATTGCAGTCTACTTCACAGTGGGCAAATTCTAATTTGGCCCTCGAACCGAAATAACTTGCCCAATGGCTAGCTCAGCTAGACTCACGTCTCCATTCAGATCAGTCAACGTTTTCCTCTAGTTGCTCTGAATTATATCTGGAATTATTCAGAGACGTTATAGCCACATGCGAAGTTCCAACCTATATAATGACTTAAAGATATATGTAAAAAGATGGCGTCACCATAGCCACACTCTTCATTTTGAGACAACTGGGTCATGGCTTAGCCAGAGTGTCACCCCTGCTATGGGCTAGACCAGATACTCAATACATTTTCAGAAGGTAGCCTAGACCCTAATGTTTTCTTATTTTTAAAGGCAAATGAAAAGTGAGTGTTCCAGATGCAATGCAACTCGTCAAACTGCTCAACGTTAAGCAAACCACAATTTAAACACTGTAGTTTAAATCCAACCAAAGAAAGAGGAATTTATAATAACCTAACTCTATTGGAAAACTTAACCTATTAATAGATTACTATTTAACTGTTCCAACTATAGCAACATCCCAAAAATACACCCTTTGGCAAAAAGGCAAATTCAGTCACAGATTCACACATTCTGTTCTCCAACCCAGGAGGAAAAAACCATCAAGAGAAATTTCAGCGAGAGTAGCAGCCAGAAGACATTCACTGAGGCTTCCAAATCTGTTGAGACCCTGATAGCTTCTGCTGCTCCAGAAAAACCCAAAACCCAGAAATCCTAATCTATGAGAAACTCAGCAGGTCTGGCAGCATCCGCTGAGAGATCAGATTTCTGAAGAAGAGTCACTAGACCTGAAACAATGACTCTGCTTTCTCTCCAAAAAAAAATTGTGTCAGACCTGCTGAGATTCTCCAGCAATTTCTGGCGTTGTATATCTTTTCCTGACTTCTTTGTGTCCTTTTCACAACTTAGATTCCTACCATTTCTTCCATTCCTTCATCTAAGTTAGTTATATACTCTAATAAAACAAATTGTAAAAAGTTTGAACCCCCAGCCCTGATCTCTGTGGTATACTGGTGACATCTTGCTAACAAGAAAAAATAAACTCATTTATACCTAGATAACAAGGTGTCGAGCTGGATGAATTTAGCAGGCCAAACAGTATCAGAGGATAAGGAAAGCTGACATTTCGGGTCTGAACCCTTCTTCAGAAAATGGGTCTGAAGAAGGGTCCAGACCTGAAATGCCAGCTTCCCTTCTCCTCTGATGCTGCTTGGCCTGCTGTGTTCATCCAGCTCTACACCTTGTTATCTCAGGTTCTCTGGCATCAGCAGTTCCTACTATCTCATTTGTACCTACTCTCTGCTTCCTATTAGCCAGATAATCTTCTATCCATATCAAGATGTTAAATCCAAATGTAATAACCTTTGATGTGGCAGTTTATCAAATGCCTTCAGGAAATCCAACTACAAGGTTGGAGGTAGAAAGGATGTTTCCTCTGGTGGGAACATCTAGAACTAGGGACCAGTGTTCAAAAAGAAGTTTTTCATTTAGGGCAGAGAGAAGGAGAACTTTTCTCTCTCAGATGGTTGAGAGACTAGGGAACTTCTCCTGCAAAAGCAGTAAAGCAGTGGAGGCAAAATCTTGAAATATGTTTAATGCAGAGGTGGATGGATTCTTGATTAGCAAAGGTACAAGAGGTTATTGTAGTAGGAAGGAATATGGAGTTGACATTGAAATCAAATCAGCCATGACCTGATTGAATGGTGGACCAGGCTTGAAGGGCCAAATTGCCTATTCCTGCCCCGAATTCATATGCTCTTATGGTTATCATCTTTGTTCAAAATGGCTGCCCATTTCTCCTGTGGCTATATCTCTCCAATCAAGACTTACGTTCATTACATAAAACTCTTCTTCAGTACCTGGCACCATGCATTATTTTCAGCCTTCAGCAATTGGCTTTCACAATGAAACTCTTCGAACAAAAGCAGCTAATGGACACCGGTTGATGTTAGCGTCTTTGATATCATTGGGTTAAGAACTCCAGAAAGTGAAAAATTTCCCAGGAGAGAGATTTCACAGAAATAAATTTCCGTTACTGTGCAATACTTTCATGTCGTCTAGAAATCTATTAGCGAAATTCAATTTTTTTAAGTCTCCTTGTGAAAAAGATTCATCTACTTTTGGCATTTTTAAAGCAGAAGTGCCTCTCTGTTGGAACTTACAGCCAATGCCTAAGATATGCCATTCTGTAAGCACCCCATTTGTCTCTCAGGCAGGAGGTTGCCTAAGGACTTGAGCACAAATTCTGACCCTCCTGCCAAGAGAAACTCTATTCCGTCAGGCCCCTTTGTAATTCTGAAAGGCTTTATTGAATCTCCCCTTAGCGTTCAACTTGAACCAACTCATTTGGGAAATCTCAGGCTGCTTGTCCTGTTCAAGGTTAACTTGCAATCAAAAAAAGCATGAGGATGGGAGCAGGAGAATGTATTCAGCCCCTCAAGCCTGCTTTACCAGCCAATAAAAACATGTCCGATCCGATGTAGCCTTTATTCTCCTGCCTGCATGCAGTCTTCCTGAACAATTGCCCTATTCAAACTACTCAATAATACAGCCACCATTGCTCACTGGGGCAGATAATTCCAAACAGTCATGATCGTCTATGACCTCTGTCTTGAATGGGAGAAGAGTTATTCAGAAACTGTATCGCCAAAGGTTTAGCATTTGTTTGCTGGCCCAAGAAATGGGGCAGCAATGGCCTGCTGGCATTATTACTGGGTTGTTAATCCAGAGACCCAGCCAATGTTGTGGGGACCTGGGTTCAAACTCCACCTTGGCAGATGGTGGAATGTGAGTCCAATAATTTAAAACAAAACCCTAGAATTAAGAGTCTAATGATGATCGTGAATCCTTTGTTGGGAAAAACCCGTCTAGTTCACGAATGTTCTTTAGAGAAGGAAACTGCCGTCCTTACCTGGTCTGCCCTCCTTGTGACTCCAGGTACATAACAATGTGGTTGATACTTAACTGTATTCTGGGCAATAAATGCTAGCCTAACCAGCAATGCCCTCATCCTGTGAATGAATTAAAAAAACAACTCAAACATTGCTCAAAAGAGGGAAGATAGCTGTTTTGCAAGAAATCAAGCTTAGAGAGGGAATATCCATTTATATAGGATGAGAAAAGAACAATGATTGGATGGAGATGCAGCAGAACGGGTGTTAACTATTAAACCCAGCTGATTAAGCTCAGACCAGGGGTGTATATAATAGGAATTAACGGTCTCTATTGCCCTTTCATCACAAAATAAGGTGCAATGCACGCACAAACCTTATAGTTTCCTAGTTCTAGATGTTCCCACAAAGGAAACATCCTTTCATTCCTAATAAAAACCGAAAGGGCTGCGGACGCTGTAAATCAGGATCAAAAACAGAAGTTGCTGGAAAACCTCAGCAGGTCTGGCAGCATCAGTGAAGAAAAAAAACAGAGTTAACATTTCGGGTCCTTCTGAGGAAGAGTCACAGGACCCGAAATGTTAACTCTGTTTTTTCCTTCACAGATGCTGCCAGGCCTGCAGAGCTTTTCCAGCAACTTCTGTTTTTGATCCTTTCATTCCTCTCTAGAATCTTATTTGTTTCAGTAAATTTCTGAACTCCAATGAACATAGACTCCGCTGCACAATATTGAAATAAAAGTGAAATACGGCAGATGCTGGAAATCTGAAACAGATGCAGAAAGTACTGGAGAAACTCAGCAGGTTAACATTTTAAAAACAGAGTTAATGTTTTGAATCCCTATGACTTCTTCAGAACTCCAGAACCGTACTGGACTTGAAACGTTGATTCTGTTTCTCTCTCCACAGACGCTGCCAGACATGCTGAGTTTCTCCAGAGTTCTCTGTGTTCCTCTCAGCTGCTCAATCTTTCTTCACAAGACAATCCCTTCATCCCAGGAATTAGCTGTGTGAACCTTCCCTGACCTACTCCAAATGTAAGTATATCTGTTATTAAGCAAGGAAGAAAACAGCTGAATTCAAGGATCTTCTTCCATTGAAGGTGGTGAAAGGAAAAATGATGGACTAGGTGAGTAAGAGCAAAAAGTTCAGGTTGAAGAGACACCTGGGTACTGTGAATTTGATCAGAATGTAGAGGTTTCAAGTTTCTTTATTGATTCATGGGATGAGGGGCGTCGCTGGCTAAGGCAGCATTTATTGCCCATCCCTAATTGCCAAGAGGGCAGTTAAGAGTCAACCACATTGCTGTGGGTCTGGAGTCACATGTAGGCCAGACCAAGTAAGGATGGCAGTTTCCTTTCCTAAAGGACGTTAGTGAACCAGATGGGTTTTTCCGACAATCGGTTCACGGTCAAAGTTAGAATCTTAATTCCCGATATTTATTGAATTCAAATTCCACCATCTGTCATGGCAGGAATCAAACCCGGGTCTCGAGAATGTTATCTGGGTCTCTGGATTAACAGTCTAGCGATAATACCACTAGACTGTCACCTCACTGCGAGTAGTGATTAGCAAACGAGTAGAAGGACCCATAATTGATGCCTGAGGTCCTGCACTCAGTGACCTCTTCACTCTGCTTCACTATTCCTCTGATATACCTCTGCTGCAAACATCCCTTCAGCCAACTTTGAATCTGAGCTCAGGTTTAACTCAGGCTGTTGCCAACACTCAAAGATGAGGTGGCAGCTATTTAATGTTAAAACCTTTGTCAAATGCTTTCAGCGAAGTGGAGTGAACCATTCCAAAGATATTTATTATATAGCTCCTTTGAAGACAGCAATTGTTTACAGAGCTGTGAATTCCTAATCACAGGATGTGACTAATCCAAACAGGTCTCTTCATCATCATTCATGGCTTCCAATGCGAATGAATGGCACTGTTTAAAAGAGAATAAAATTGGCTGTACAGGGAATTAGTCTGTTCTAAATTGATGTTAGACCAGAAAATTGATTTGAAATTACAGCCAAAGTGTAATTTAATAAGGAATCCTAAAAAGCAGCAAAGAAAAAACATTATCCCTGAAACAATTGGCAGACCTTTCAGCTCCCAATATTGTTGGAGTAGTCACAATTACAGCAATTCCACAACCATAAGTGCATGAAAACACAAATTTAAAAAAGAAAACCTTGTACTTCTTTAGTTCCTTTCATGACCACAGGACATTCAAACCATTTTACAGCCAATGAAATACTTGTGAAGAATGGTCACACTTACAATGTAGGAAATGCAGTGGCCAAATTGTGCACAGCAAGCTCCCAATAAAAAACTTCAGCGATGTTCAATGATTGAGAAATCAATATGTATAGGACATCAGGAAGTGAAGTCACATAGACCAGGATGATATTCACTGGTGTATGGAAGACTAAGGGATGATTTAATTGAAGTATTTACGATGATTATGGTAGTTAATAGGGTAGAGTGACAAAGTCCTCTGGAGCCAAGTCTAGAACAAGGACAGAGACTTTAAAATTGGGTCATTCAGGAAACATTTGTGATGGTGGAAACCCGGAACCTGAAATTTTAAGAAAACTAAGATATACAGAGTTTTGATATGGTAAGGTATTAAGGAATATCAAAGGTGGATAAATGGAGCGCATTTTTCTGTGTGGAGTGCTGGGTAATGGAATACATTGTGTGCCAGAAGCAAAATGAAACATGTCCAGCTGAGGTATAACCCAGGCTAGATATAGTTAAGCTATTTCTGTTCTTGGTCAACACTATTCTGCAAAATACTATGGCATGAATGTGACAATCTCCATTCCTCACACCAGCCATCATATGACCTCACTGAGAGAGCGTGCCAATTTAGTGGCAATTAGTTGTGAATTATAGACAGTCTTGTACTATGGACTCATACCCCTTGGGTACAATATTGAGATTGTCCTTAATCCAGTTCACAGAGGACCCAAGTCAACACATATCAACAAAGAGATTATTTTCCTCAATCCATCTGTGCTGGATTCAAGCTCAGGTCCCAGAGGTGAAGGCACAGTGTACTAACCCAGTGCCCCCTTCAAACTTCATAAAAGCTTTATTTATACTTGGGAAACATGTCTCTCCATCCCTTCGTTACCAACATTTGTGTTTACTTTGCATGTGTTTCTTATCTGCTTTTCCTTTACATTTTTTTAGAATTCGAAACTTTTTTGTGGCTTTCTATATGAAATTAATACAATACTTCTTCAGTTTACTTTACTTTTCTCTGCCCCCAACCCATGCACCCCACCTCCAGTGTCAGCACTGAGCACACATATGTCCAACCTGGTAACAGGTCTCTTGAGGAATTTAGTAAAGAGCTGAAACCTAAGAACAGAAAATGTTGGAGAAACTCAGCAGGCCTGACAACATCAGTGGAGACAGAAACAGACTTAACATTTTGAGTCTCGTGTAATTTCAGAACAGTTGTATCCATGTGGTAGAAAAGGCCCACTCTAGAGTCAATGCAGGACGGGGTCTGTACACTTCTGTTGGAAGGTTGGTCCAGACTGCCACAGGGCTAATCCAGGAGCAATCCAGTCAAATTGCTGGATTGTTAGATGAGTGGGGCCAGTCCAAAACCAGTAGAAACATATTAGCATGTGTCAGCTGTGGCTGGGTCAGAAAGTTATAACTTCAAGTTCCATTCCAGGGAGTTGAGCAGACCAACTCTAGACTGACACACCAGTGCAGCCCTGAGGAGTGCGGGAAATGCTGCCTTTCAGATGAGACATTAAAACGAGGTGTTGACTGCCCTCAAAAGGAGATGTAAAAATATACAGTGGCATTATTTTGAGCAGGCGAGCCATCCCAGTATCCTGGGGCAATATCTAGCTCCACGTCACCAGAACAGATTTCCTGGGCTGAACATTGACACATTGCTGATCGCGAGATTTCCCCAAGTTGTTAGAAATGGCAACACTAGTCTTTTTCCTTGTGTGAGGGTATTTGGGAGAGGCCTGTTGTGGGGTAAATAGAGGATGGTTTGGAGTAAACTGCTCTACTCCTTTCATTTCAACACTTCGTGCCAAGTGCTTGAGAATGGGATTAGAATAGTTAAGTGTTTGTTTTTTACTAGCATGGATGGGATGGGCCAAATGGTCTCTTTCTGCAATGTAGATCTCTGTGACTCTGCATTAACCCCAATGAGAAGAGCAATAGAAGTGGGGGAGAGATGTTCCCGCTCACGATATCATAGGGGCAGTTCTGACCGATTCAAATGTATTTGTTCAATTATACATGTACATTGCTACCTTAAAGGGAATAGGTTGGTAATTCTCTGGGAAAGTTGCAAAGTTCCTTCTCTGACTCACTCAGTAAAGGTTATTGACTCCTGCTTTTTAATTACATAACAAGGGAAGCAATATCTAGGGAATGGGGAAACAACTGTAACAAAGAAGGAGCTAAGTGCAACCTGAATTAATTATCGCTGCGCAGTTTATTAAACCTGCAAATTAAGTCCCAGCTGCTTCATTGTGTCTTGGCACAGGCTCAGCTTAAATTAATCTCAGATTTTCCTGTGCTGTTACATCGTACTGGGGCAGAAGGTGAACTGCAGCTGGTAAATGGCTTAAGTATATCACTATGAATGCTGCAACCTCCAACGTATTGACAGTGGTCAGTTTGGACCTTTTAGAACCAGGGCTGATGGCCATGTCAGTGGATACTCCTTATCATGTGGTTTTTATGCCCATGTCCATGAGGTTAGATTCAAGACAGACTGGCCATGGAGAAGGCAAGATCAAGAGCTGTCAAGTGCTTATTAAAACTAAATACTACCGTACATGGTATTCAGAGGTTTACCAGACTCTAATCTAAATGTTATATTATTGAAAGACTAATCCCTAAAATCTAATTCCTAATGTTAATTGGTCTACACCACGTGTTGACCTAAGTGTGCTTCTAACATTCACATGGCTAGAAATCAGACTGCTACCGATGTTATTTTCTCTCCCATAACTCCACCCACACGGTGCTGTTTGTGCCCAGTGAGAAGTATCTGCATGACATCATCAGAAGGTTGCTCCAGGGCCCTACAGTCCTTGAACAACATGTTTCACACTTGCTTCAGAGTTGCAAGGTTCTGGGTCTGAATCCCACTACAGAACTTGAGTCCAAAGATCAAATCCGAGATTCCAGTGTGTTATTGAGGGAGTGCTGCACTGTCAGAAGTGCTACCGTTTATTATGGGACTTTAAAGTGAGAGCCAATCTGTATTGTTCACGCAAATGTAAACAATCTTGTGACAATATGTGAGGTGCAGTGGTAATGTTACTAGTCTAGTAATGCAGAACCCCAGACTAATGTTTTGGGGGCATGTGTTCAAATCGCATGGAAGTTAAACTCCATTAATGAATCCTGAATTGAAAGCAAGTCTTAATAACAGTGAACATGAAACCAATACTGATTGTCAGGAAAATCCCATCGGATTTACTAAGGTCCTCCTATAGAGGAAATTACAGCAAAGTCCAGAATTCTTTGTGCTCTCTAAAGTAGTCTGGTATCCAATCAGTTCAGGGACAATTAGGGATGGGTACTGTTCTTCATAGTGACAACATCTGATGAAAGAACAAAAGGGAAGAGAAGACTGAACACAGTAGGCACATTAGTGGCAACTTGTCATTATCAATAGGCATTAACCAAAATACAGAGATAAAAGGTACTGCAGATGCTGGAGAATCCTGCTGTGTTCATCCAGCCCCATGCCTATTAACCAAAATACAATCTGGATTTAGGCCACTATCAATTATGGTTCCTGTTGGGTATGGGTCTATGTGCCCGCAATTCATTAATAAGTTGTGAATGTCGAAGTGTTTCAAGCTGTCAGCTATGGCTCGAGATGACCATAGGATGTTGGAGTAGAAGTCGGTCCATTCAGCCCATCAGGTCTGCTCCACCATTCAATGAGATTGTGGCTGATCTGATAATCGTCAACTTCATCCATACCTTTGATTCTCTTACTGATTAAAAATTTGTTTTACTCAGCCTCCAGTGTGAGAAACACATAGCAACCCAAAGTCAATGGCCCTGTGTGGTAAAGAATTCCACAGATTCACTTCATCTGAGACAAAAAATTCTCATCTCTGCCTTACATATGTTATCCCTTATATAAAGTACCAATGGATTTCACTACATAGGGAGCAGAGCAGTCAATTTGCAGACAGCAAGCCCCCACACAAATGGCAATGTAAGAAAAGACCAGGTGATCTCTTTTAACGATATCTGTTGAAGGATAGGATGCGGGTAACCGCACAACATTTGAAAATTACTTGGATGAACACTTGAAGCGTCATAACATTCAACGCCACAGGCCTAGTGTAGGTTGTAGTGTGTTGTAAGTGGTACAGACTTGATGGACTGAAGAGCCTCTTCTGTACTGTATGAGGAGTCACTGTGGCTCAGTTAGCACTGCTGCCTCACAGTGTCAGGTTCCCATTCTACCTTTGTGCCACTGTCTGTGTGGAGTTTGCATAATCTCCCTGTTTCTATGTGGGTTTCCTCAGGGTGTTCCCCTTTCCTCCCCCAGTCCAAAGATGTGCAGGTTAGGTAGATCTACCATGGGAAATACAGGATTTCAGGGATAGGGTAGGGAGGCTGGGTCTAATGGCCTGCTTTCACACTGTATCATAGAAAGATAGAATCCCTATAGTGTGGAAACAGGCTATTCGACCCAACAAGTCCACACAGGCCCTTCAAACTGCATCCCATCCAGACCCACACCCCCACCCTATCCCCATATTTCCCATGGCTAATCCACCTAATTTACACATCCCTGGACCCTACAGGCAATTTAGGATGGCCAATCCACCTAGCCTGTACATGTTTGGACTGTGGGAGGAAACCGGAGTACCAGGAGAAACCCATGCAGACACAGGGAGAATGGGTAAACTCCACACAGATAGTCACCTGAGGGTGGAATCGAACCCAGGTCCCTGGCGCTGTGAGGCTGCAGCACTAACCGCTGAGCTGCCAAGCTGCCAAGCTGCCCTGTAGGGATTCTATAATAAATATTCACTGGAGATAACTTTCTCTGCTCTTCTTTGAAATTGTACCTTAAAATCTGTTACATCCTCCTGAGCAGGCAAATTCTGTCTTGGTCTGACATCTCATGTGAAAGGCAGAGTTGCCAAGAGTGCAACCTTCCCTCAGCACTGGCCTGGGAGTGGTTGCATACCCTGGTTTGTGGATTGGGGCCTGAACCCATAATCTTCTGGGACAAAGGCAAGGCAATGCTACCCTCCCTGACATGTAGGGCCCTGTGAAGCAGGGAGAAGTTGAGGGACCAGGTTTTGGAGGCTATATATGACCAGGGGGCAAGAGTGTAAACCAAGTTGGGTGGGTGGTGGTGGTGAGTGAGTGATGGGGCGGCTGACTCACTCAGATACATCAACGTTACAGAAATCACGCCTTCACATCCTATTCAGGATTGGACACAGCACTTTATTTTTCACAAGTGAAGTCCCTTTAGTCGGAGTTTTGGCTACCCCCTCATTTCAAGTGTTTTCTATGAATTTGCACTTAACATTTAACAACTTTGCATTGCCAACTTCTTTAAAAACTAGAGCAGCTATTTAATAAAAGTGGAGCTTACGGTATCCTTGAACAATCAATTAGTGATGTGATTCAGTGAGGCTGCAAGCAGAGAGCTTGAAGCAATGCTGATAATATTGTGTAACATGTGTTATTCATTTGTAAGACATATTAATAAACAGAAAAAAATGCCAGCTCTGCATTGATTAGACATCTTTACATCAAATACATGGCAAAAACTCCCCCTTAAACATTTCAACTCCTACCTTCCAATGCCCCCACCAATAAACTCTGCCCTACCCACCCCCAACGTCACCTTGCAGTGAAAATTCAGTCATCAACCAGGTCTTAAAATAGGTTCTGAAAAGAAAAACTGCTGGAGATCACAGCGGGCCAAGCAGCATTCATGGGGAGAAAGCAAGTTAACGTTTCGGCTCATAGCTTTGTCTCTATGGACGCTGCCAGACTCACTGTGATCTCCAGCATTACTTATTTTTTTGTTTTCAGTCTAAATTCCAGCACCTACAGTTATTTACTCCTGCATAAAGTGGGTCCTATCTTTTGGTAGAAAGGGGTCAAGGATTACTATAACTCAGTGTGCTCATGAAACAAAGTTAGGTGGGACACCAGGAGACGGCAAAACGATCTGGTCAGGTTAGGTGGGCTGTGGACAATAAGTTGGAACATGGAATATAATGTGGGAAAATGTGACGTTATCCACTGTAGTCATAAAAATAGAAAAGCGCAATATTTTTTAAAAGGCATAAAACTCATTAACATTGTTGTCCAGGCTTACTGTGTGTAATCAAACAAGGAACTGATCAGGTTATAATGGAGCTAGAGCAATTAGAAAGGCAAATTCCACATTGGCCTTTATCGAAGGGAGATTGGAATACAATATCCTGAGACATTGCTGCCGTGTTCTCATTCTTGGGAATGAGCTAGTTTTACTCAATTGTACAGGGTTTTGGTGAGAGCACATGTGCAATGCTAGGTGCAATGTTGGTTTTCATATATTTAGAGAAGGATATATATGAATTGGAGGTGGCACAGTTAGTCTATTCCCAAGAAAGAGAAGGATTCCCTCTGATGAGAGGAGATTGGACTATATTGTCTCCAGTTTAGCAGAACAAGAGATTATCAAATTGTGACAGGTGAGAATATGAAGGAGGTTTGTTATGTAGATACTGAAGAGGTGTTTCTTATGGGTGTGGAATCTAGAACACAGGAGCAGTGAGTTCAGGAGAAGGGGATGATCATTTTCAGCTGAGATGCGTTTTTTTTCACTCAAAGGGCTGTAATTTTGAGGAATACCTGAATTCAGTTGTTTGGGGGTCTTCATCATCCAACACATTGAGATAAACAAATGTTTTGTCTCTTAGGGATATGGACGATTAAGTGGAGTAAAAGTGAAAGGTGAGGAGCATGGCATTGAAAAGGAGGACCAGACACAATCATATTGAATGGTGGAGCAAGCTTGACGGGCTAAGTGACCCTCTCATGACCTCTGAAATAACGCCACAGAAACTGGTGTCCCGTCAGCAAGTCACTCTTTATTTACACACGGAGAGCCCTTGACACTGACCCAGCTCCCTTAAAGCCAGCTCTCAGACAGAACAGGGTGTCTGACACTCCTGCTTATATCTGTCAGTTCGGGCTTCCTGATTGGACCAGATTAACAGCCCCAATCAGGGAACTCATATTCTGTGAGGTCCACCTGGCTAACCTTGTTACACTCAGTGCATCCCTCTCCCTCTGAGTCCGAGGACATAGGCTGGTTCTTTTTGCTATAGCTGCTCCTGGGTCGTTTTAACATCAGGTCAGGTTCTTCCAACTGTGCCTCGGATACAGGCGGCATGTAACGCAAAGTAGCTCGCATCATGCATCCAAAACGTTTTGGAAGAAATTCATTCTCTTATTCAGACAGCAAAGACTTCCATCGTGTCCATCTCAGATAGTGAAGCATCTTCGGTGTTTGACAGAGGGGAAGAACCAATGGATTCCGAAACATTCGGAAAGGCAGTCGAGGAACCGTGTATGTTTTGATCCCACACCATTTTTGAATTTGCAGCTTTTGTATGGTTCACATGTTTGTTCAGGACTGCCACACCTACTTGAACTTTATATCTCCCCTGACCTGGCTTTACTTTGATCATCCCTCTTAACCATTCGGGGGCATTCCTGTGGCTCCTGTACCAAACTTTGTCCCCTGAAGTAAACTGTCTCTCTCGGTAAGCAGAGTCTTATGTCCAGCATTGGTGTTCCTGATGCCATTTCACTCTCCCCCACTCAGGCCTGAGAAGATCAGGTTTAACCTGGTGCGAAGTCTTCTCCCTACTAACAACTCTTCTGGAGCTTTCTCTGTAGTTGCATGAGGGGTGGTCCTCTAATCAGATAGGAACCGGGACGGTTTGATATCTGGTGTAAGCTGTTTGTTTAAGCCTGCCTTCAAAGTTTGCACTGCTATGGCTGCCAGACCGTTTAATGATGAATGGTATGGAACTGTCTTTATATGACAAATGGCATTCAACTTTAGGAAATACTCAAATTCCCTGCTGATAAACAATGGCTGGTTATCTGTGATCAACACTTTAGGAAGTCCATGTATTTGCAAAAGATGCACACAGTTTATCTGTGCCATCCAAGTGTTTGACGAATGGCCTCTGTTCACATCCAACCACTTTGAATGGGTGTCCACAATGACTAAGGACATTCAGCCCATGAAAGGACCTACATAGTCGATGTGTAATCAAGTCCAGGGTTCACCCGACCATTCCCATGAACATGGGGGAGTTGCTGGCAGTAATTTTTGTCCTTGTTGACACTCTGGGCACTACCCCACCAACTCAGCTGTGTATGTGTCCAATCCTGGCCACCAGTCATAGGGTCATTTGCTTGGACTACAGAACTTAAAAAGTGAAACCTTCATTGAGTAAAAGGTATTGAGATGTTCGGATGCGTGTTATTCAGTCTGATTGTCTATCCACTGAAAACAAGTTCATTTGTAACATCAAAGTTCTTGATACTTGATTTATTTTCCTAGTCCTGCCATACAGAAGATAAAAATCAAATTGTCACTAGCTGAGGAATTGCCAGGCTGTTTCACATTGTCATTGTGTATTCTTGATGGTGGAATACTTTGGCAGATCTTAAAACCATGGGAAAAGGTGCTGTACACATTCAAATCCTTCTTCTCCTTTTGTTTTTCTGAAATTTGCAGAATGTAGACAGTTGGATCCCACAGACACCAATGAGGTGAACGAAGTGTAGGCTGAAGGATGAATCAATTTGGCTCAGACTCGAGGAAAAGCTCCCAGTTCTTCTTCAACAAAGCCCGATGGGATCTTATAACCACAATAAAAATTACATTAGGCCCGAAACGTCGAGTTTTCCTGCTCCTATGATGCTGCTTGACCTGCTGTGTTCATCCAGCCCCATGCTTGTTATCTTACATTTGCCTCTTGTTTGGCTGTGTTTTTTTTAGCAGCGGAACCAATCAACATGGCTCCTCTCTCAAAGTATTCTGAGCCAGGTATAAGTTTGACTTGAATTATTGTCCTGAAGTACAACATGATACAGGAAGCTCTGAAAAAAATTGTACACTTACATCAGACATGACATGGGCAATGTAAAACTCTCTCCTCTTATCCACAAACAAAAGCCAGCTACAAACTCAGAGACATATTTCATTCCATACTGAAGACACCAGGGACTGGACCTTCCCTCAGGATTCCAAACCCAACGTGGGAATTAAATAGGATCCTGAATCTACACAACTGAGCAGTAGGACTGATGGCTACCTCCTAGTTAGCTGGATCTGTAATGGTTGTCCAGTTAAAGACAGCAGATGGGATTCCACGGCAGGCCCAATGAAAGCAAGCTTTAAATCCTTCACATCCCCAAGGGGAGAGCTGGCTTCTGCAGACTCCATGGGAGATCGCAAGGGTGTCTCAACATGAAGGCACTATATTAGTGGTGATTAGAAGAATCAGAGGAGGACTCATTGAAATATTTAATAATCCTGACAAGGCTGGACCTAAGAGGTCTAGAACAAGGGATCACGGTCTCAGGATATGCATTAGACCATTTAAGGCAGAGATGAGGAGAAATTTCTTCACTAAGAAGATGGTAAACCTATGGCATTTTCTACTGTGCAAGTCAGTACAGATCAAATCACTGGATATACTTAAGAAAGGAACAGACTTGATTTCTAGGCACTAAAGGAGCTAAAGTGTGTTGGGAGGAAACAGGATAATTGCATTGAGGTAGAGGATCAGACATGATCATGTTGAAAGGCAGAGTAAGCTACTTGGGCCAAATTTGTTTTCTTTATTCATTCACCGGGATGAGGGCATTGCTGGCTAGGCAGCATTTATTGCCCATCCCTAATCTAGTTAAGAGTCAACCACATTGCTGTGGATCTGGAGTCACATGCAGGCCAGACCAGGTAAGGATTCCAGTTTCCTCCCCTAAAGGACGTTAGTGAACCAGATGGAGGTTTTTCCTGAGAATCGACAATGGATTCACAGTCATCATTAGATTCTTAATTCCAGATATTTTATTGAATCCAAATTCCACCATCTGCCGATGTGTGGTTTGAACCCGGGTCCCCAGAACATTATCCGGGTCTCTGGATTAATAGTCCAGCTTCCCCAAATGGCATACACGTGTTCTTATTTAATATGTTTGTAAAGCATTGGACTGGTGACTCCATCTCACTCATTGGCCTGCAATCCTATCTATGGAGACAGCAAGAACTGCAGATGCTGGAGTCAGAGTCAATACAGTGTGGAGCTGAAGGAACTCAGCAGGTCAGGCAGCATCAGAGGAGCAAGAGAGTGGATGTTACGGATCGGGACCCTTCTTCATCTTGATAAAGGGTCCTGGCCTGAAACGTTGACTCTCCCACTCCTCTGATGCTGCTGTGCTCCTCCAGCTCCAAATAGTATTGAATCCCATCTATGGGTTTAGGAAAATCCAATGTTACAGTCCTTGCCCTGTCTTGACTGAGATGCAGTCATTATAAACGCAAGGAATTAATTTGGTATCTGTCAGGCTTTATGGTTCGATTAAACATTGATCAATTCTACACCCATGACCACTTCCATCTAGAAGGACAAGGGCAGCAGATATATGGGAATACCACCACCTCCAAGTTTTGCTCCAAGGCACTCACCGTCCTGACTTGGAAATATATCGCCCTTCCTTCAGTGTGGCTGAGTTATCCTGGAATTCCCTCCCTAAACCTTCTCAAGGGCAACAAAGGATTGGAAATAAATGCTGGCCCAACCAACAAAGCCCACAACCCACAAATGAATAACAAAGAAAGGAAAATTCCATCAACAAATTGAAATTCTGGGCAATATCAGAGGGAAAGTTCCTATCATGGAATCACTTGAACTTAACTGAAAGATTGTTGTACTGCATTACTGTGGTCATACTTCACAAAGCACAAACCGTACTTACTGTTGCCGTCATGTTTGTCCAGATTTCTGTCAAGGTTTACCATTGTAAGTTGCTATGTCAACAATGTCCGTTCAATTTTGCCATTCCAGTTGCAACAATTTCAATAATAATTTTGTGTTCTCCAAAGATAACACAATTTAGGTGCATTGCTCTGTTTAGTTAAAGATCTCTGGTGTGTTTATTCCCATGTAAACTAAATGTGTGCAATACAGAGTAATTTCCGGACACAGCCTATGCCGAGTAGATTCTTTACTCAGAGAGTACTAAGGGCATGGAATGCCCTGCCTGCAACAGTAGCAGACTCGCCAACTTTAAGGGCATTTAAATGGTCGTTGGATAAACATATGGATGATAAGGGAATAGTGTAGGTTAGGTGGGCTTCAGATTGGTTTCACAGGTCGGCACAACATCGAGGGCCGAAGGGCCTGCACTGCGCTGTAATGTTCTATGTTCACTATAGTGCAGAGAGCATGTAAGGAACAGAGCCTATGTTAAAAACTCCAGGTGCTGGGTTCATTTGCTTTTGCGGCCTCATAGTGACATTAAGTGCCAATGATTACACGGCATAGTTGAAGGTTATGGTCAATAGATAGCTGTGTACCATGAGTTTCTGAATTCTGTTTCGTGGATCTGTCACGGTCTTTATATAAATTAAATCCATCGCCTGCTGGTGAGTGGCATTGTAGCCAATGTTGTGCCTCAGTCACCTTCACTGGTTTCTGTTACATTATCATTCTCACAACTTACATTTAGATAGCATCTTATAGTATATCCCCAACGGCACTTTGCCGGGGAGTTATTGGTCAAAATTTGACTCAAAGCCACATAATAAGTAGTGATTAAAATATTGGCCAAAAATATATGTTTTAATAAATAACTCCAAATAAGGACATTGCTTGGATGGAAAGCTTTAGAGAAAGGATTCCGGAATTGAGATGCTTGATGGCTAAAAGTGTCGTCAGCAAATGTTATAGAATCATAGAGTCATACAATCCGGAAACAGGCCTTTTGGCCCAACTCATCCACACCTACTAAGTTTCCTAAACTGAACTGGGGAGGCAATGGCCTAGTGGTTGTATTGTCAGACCTATTAATCCACATAATGTTCTGGGGCCCCGGGTTCAAATCCTGCCACGGCAGATGGTGGAATTTGAATTCAATTTTTAAAAAAATATCTGGAATTAAGAGTTTAATGATGACCATGAAATGATTGTTGGGGAAAAGCCCATCTGGCTCACTAATGTTGTTTAGGGAAGGAAACTGCCATCCTTACCTGATCTGGCCTACACGTGACTCCAGACCCACAGCAATGTGGTTGACTCTTAACTGCCCTCTGGGCAATTAGGGATGGGCATTAAATGCTGCCTAGATAGCGACACACTCATCCCACTAATGAATAAAAAAAATTAGTCCCATTTGCCTCATATCCCTCTAAACCTTTCCTACCTATGGACCTGTCCAAATGTCTTATAAGTAGAGTGGTGGAAAGTATGGATGCTTAAGAAGTCAGATTTGGAGAAGTGCAGTGATCTCAGAGGGTTAGAGCTATTGAAGTCACAGAGATCATCAAATCCCTACACTGCAGAAGAAGGCCATTTGACTCAGCAAGTCCCCACTGAACCATCCCATCCCTGTAACCTAGCATTTCCCATGGCTAAGCTACCCAGCCTATACATCCTTGAACACCAGGGGTAATTTAGCATGGCCAATCCACATAACCTGCACATCTTTGGACTACAGGAGGGAAGTAGGGATCCCAGAGGGAACCCGCAGAGACACAGGGGGAAATGTGTAACTCCACACAGATAGTCACCTGAAGGTGGGATTGAACCCAGATCTCTGGTGCTGTGAGGTAGTAGGGCTAACCACTGAGCCACCATGACAACCAGGAAAGTTGAGAAAGATGAGGTGATAGGCTGGATTTGATCAAAAGCGTGAGCACTTTAAAATAGAATCATCGCCAGACCAGAAGCCAAAAGCAGCTTTGCAAGAATAGGGGTGACAGGCGAATGGAACTATTGAGAATCACGGGATCTTACACTGTGCAAAATGGCTACTTCATTTGGCCGTATAACCCTGGTCTCTGAAGGTTAAAGTAGTTCAATTAAGATGTTTTCTGAGGGTTGATAAAATGTTACATAACCACAACTTTTTCTTACTGATTGTTGTGTGTTCAAACTCAGCTATTATTGAACATCGCTGTACACTTTGTTGTTCCATAATTCCACATTTGTTGATAGTCGCTGACAGTAATATCAGTACTGTGGTGGTTTTAAATAAATAACATGTGTCACTCATTAAGGGGGTTCTTTTTGCATACATACCAGATGTCTGGAAATGTGTTGCAAGGGTGTAACAGACTCGTGGGGCGTTGTAGATGATGACATAAAACACCAGAGAGGGATGCAAATGTCTATCAGTCAGATCTGCGCGCAGTCAATTTGTTACACTATCCTCTATCCTGTTATACTCTCCTCAACGTGCAGGAATCGTCTTCTTTTACCCTCTTAGGAAGATTTTCAATTCCACTCAATTTTTTTTTTAATTGTGCATGGAATGAGGGCACTGGCTAGGCCATCATTTATTGCCCATTCTTAACTGCCCAGAGCACATGTAGGAGTTAAGCACGTTGCTGTGGGTCTGGAGCCACATGTTGGCCAGATCATGTTACCCAACCAAAAGGCATTAGTGAACCAGATGGGCTTTTCCTGCTCAACAACAGCCGCCTCATGGTCATCATTAGACTCTTAATTCCAGATTATTGATTGAATTGAAATTCCATCATGTGTCCTGCTGAGATTCAAATCCAGGTCTGCAGAACACAATCTGTGCCCCTGGATTAATGATGATGTGATGATGCCAGTGTTGGACTGTGATGAACAAAGTCAGAAGTCACATGATGCCAGGTTGACAAAGGACCAAAGCTCCAAAAACTTGTGATTTCCAAAAAAACCTGTTGGACTATAATCCAGTGCCATGTGACTTCTGGCTCTGGATTAATGATCTAGCAATAATGTCAATAAGCCCTCCTCCACTCTCATCTCATCTCTCATCATCCAGACTGCCTTTCTTGCCATCAGATTTGTGAAAACTTGTGAAGGTGATCCATGTCTCTAAAGCATTCAGGAGTCCAGGGATCACTGCTGCACAGTAAACATAGTCTTGGGTCTGAGATCCTGATCCTCAAATACAGGACTGATGAAGGGTCTAGGCCTGAAACATCGATTCTCCTGCTCCTCTGATGCTGCCTGACCTACTGTGTTCCTCCAGCTCCATACTGTATTGCCCCTGACTCCAGCATCTGCAGTTCTTGCTATCTACTTGTAACGTTAGTTGGATGAAAGCTGAGTTGGTACATTGAAGGCAATGCTGATATTCAGGGCATGTTTCGACTTTCAATGATGGGAGGTTCTCAAGATATGGAAAATTGTTCATTCTCAGTCATCATTGATCTTATTCAATCCGGGACAGAGAAAGGTATTTTCAAGTGGGAACTGTTAGAAAGAGAACCTTAATCTTATGGGTGTTTTATGAAAAGTTCATTTTGTCATATGCTTTGAGGAAGGGGAGATCTAGAGCTCAGTTTCTGAGAGAGCACATACAGAATTGCCACATGCACACAAATGACTGAGCTCACAGAGAGTTTGCTTTTGGATTTCAGGTATAGAATGAAAAGTTTCCTGCCTCTTCTTCAATTACTTTGTGCCACTGTATAATTTGCTAGCAGTGAGGTACGGTACTGCACTGAGGAAAATGAAGACGAGGATTGGTGCAATGGCACAGCCTTGTTTGACACCAGTTTTCACTGAAGTAGAGATGTGGTAGCTCCCTTGATAAGGATCACAGCTCGAATGTCATCATGGAGTGGGCAAAGATGGCGATACATTCCTGAGGGCAGCCAGATTTGAAGAGGCTGCTCCAATAGCCTTGATGGTTGACAGGGTTAAAAGGCTTTTGTGAAATCAAAATGATGACCTTTGCACTTTTCTTGAATTGGCCACACAGTGACAATCATGAGATTATGATTTTGATCAATAAAACCAACATTGAGACTATGGAAGGCTTGTTGTGTGTGTGTGTGTGCGTGTGTGTGTGTGCGTGTGTGAGAGTGTGTGTGTGTGTGCGTGTGTGTGCGTGCGTGTGTGTGCATGTGTGTGTGTGAGATTGTGTGTGTGTGTGTGAGATTGTGTTTGTGT
>JAHRHZ010000138.1:80152-97997 GCA_024137785.1 Ginglymostoma cirratum
TCTGATGCTGCTTGGCCTGCTGTGTTCATCCAGCTCTACACCTTGTTATCTCAGATTCTCCAGCATCTGCAGTTCCTACTGTCTCTGAATACATCCATCCAGATGTCTTTTAAAAGTTGTCATTGTATCCACCTCCAGCACTTCCACTGGCAGCTCATTCCCTACACACACCGTCCTCTGCGTGAAAATGTTACCCCGCCAAGAACCTTTTTAAATCTTTCCTCTCTCGCCTTAAACTTCTGTCCTCGAATTTTGGACTCACTCACCCTGGGAAAAAGACCTTGGCTATGCTTAGCAGTCACTTCTATGATTAAATCTTCTCCTTGCTGCCTCTTCTGGTTCACATTCCCCAGGACCTGCTCCCTGGGCTCAGAGTGCAGGAGATAGTTACTGGAAACTTTCACAATTGATCATTGTCTGTTGGGAAGTTCACCCTTCATAA
Organism: Ginglymostoma cirratum; assembly: GCA_024137785.1. Lineage (NCBI taxonomy): Eukaryota > Metazoa > Chordata > Chondrichthyes > Orectolobiformes > Ginglymostomatidae > Ginglymostoma > Ginglymostoma cirratum. Next base: position 80,595 of record JAHRHZ010000138.1, read on the forward strand.
ACCCCAGCATGTGTTACATTTCAGGTAATTCACTCTTCACATCAGCCCACACATGGCTTATATCCTGAGGCTTGGCTTTGTGCCCAAGCTCTAGCTTCCTGGATAACTCAATTCCAGTTTTATGATGAATACGTTTGCAGAAATGGAGATAAGAAATCCATCGCTCACTTGTACAGCGGTAATGATGAATGACACAGTTGTGGAATGTAAAACCTGAAAGGATGGTGGAATCAGATTCAGCAGGGACTTTTGACAGGGACTTGTACCTTGTACTGATACAGCTGTCTCCCTGGACTGTGCTACTCCCATGGACTTAATGCATCATTCTCCCCTCATGAAGTCTGCGTGCCGTCGGGAGTGGATATGGGGTGTTTGTAGTGCACACTTGAGGCAGCCTATTTGGTTACATTATTCCTGCTCCAGTTTGCTTCCTTTCTATCTGGGATTAATGCTTTTCTCACTCTCAGTAAGTCATTGCTGTAGAGTCATAAAGCATGGACAAGTTGGACTGAAGGGTCTGTTTCCTGATGTATTTCTCTGTGACTCTAAGTCCTGTAAACTTTTTACATGCATTCTTAGAAAGACGATACTGATTCCAGCTCTCTATGCAATTCTCCCATACTTCCCTTCTTGGAGTATTGATCACATATGAGTTTCAATGTCAGAGTTAATAGAGTCATAGAATCATCGAAATGCGCAGCCCGGAAGCAGACCCCTCAGTCCAACTCGTCCATGCTGACCAGATATCCTGAATAAATAAAGTTCCATTTGCCAACATTTGGCCCATATTCCCCTAAATCCTTCCTATTCACATACCCATCCAGATGCCTTTTAAATGTTGTAATTGTACCAGCCTCCACCACTTCCTCTGGCAGCTCATTCCATACATGCACCACCCTCTGCGTGAAAAATGTTGCCCCTTAAGTCCCTTTTAAATCCTTCCCCTCTCACCTTAAACCTATGCCCTCTAGTTTTGGACTCCCCCACCCCAGTGAAAAGACCTCTTTCTAAGTGTGCAGTACAGACACACCATATCCACTCCCAATGGCATGCAGAATTCATGATTTTATGAACCTCTATAAGGTCACCCCTCAGCCTCCAACACTCCAGGGAAAATAGCCTCAGCCTATTCAGCGTTCCCCTATAGCTCGAACCTTCCAACGCTGGCAACATCCTTGTAAATCTTTTCTGAACCCATTCAAGTTTCACAACATCCTTCCTATAGCAGGGAGACCAGAATTGCACATAGTATACCAAAAGTGGCCTAACCAATGTCCTCTACAGCTGCAACATGATACTCAATGCATTGACCAATAAAGGCAAGCGTATCAAACACTTTCGTCACTATCCTACCTACCTGCGACTCCACTTTCATGGAACTATGAACTTGCATTCCAAGTTCTCTTTGTTCAGCAACACTCCCCAGAACCTCACCATTAAGTGTATAAGTCCTGCCCTGATTTGCCTTTCCAAAATGCAGCACCTCACATTTATCTATATTAAACTCCATCTGCCACTCCTCAACCCATTGGCCCATCTGATCAAGGTCCTCTTGTACTCTGAGGTAGCCTTCTTTAATGTCCATTATACCTCCAATTTTGGTGTCATCTACAAACTTACTAACCATACCTCCCATGTTCACATCGAAATTATTTATATAAATGACGAAAAGTGGACCCAGCACCAATCCTTATGGCACACCTCTGGTCACATGCCTCTAGCCTGAAATGCAACCCTCCACCATCACCCTCTGTCTTCCACTTTCGAGCCAGTTCTGTATCCATATGGCTAGTTGTCCATGTATTCCATGTGCTCTAACCTTGCTAACCAGTCTACTATAGGGAACCTTGTCGAATACCATACTGAAGTCCATATAGATGACATCCACCACTCTGCCCTCATCAATCCCTTTTGTTACTTCTTCGAAAAACTCAATCAAGTTAGTGAGACACAATTTCCCAAACAGAAAACCATGTTGACTGCCCCTAATCAGTCTTTGCCTTTCCATATACATCTAAATCATGTCCCTCAGGATTTCCTCCAACAACTTGCCCACCACTGATATCAGGTCTATAATTCCCTGGCTTTTCCTTACCACCTTTCTTAAATAGTGGCACCATGTTGGCCAACCTCCAGTCTTCTGGCACCCCATCCATGGCTATCAATGATACAAATATCTCAGCAAGGGGACTAGCAATCACTTCCCCAGCTTCCCACAGAGTGCTAGGGTACACCTGATTAGACCCTGGGGATTTATATGGGGCATGCATTTACCCAGGTACATTGTTGGTGGTAAAAGTGCAATGTGACATCCTGAGGTTGTGTTAGGTGCCACATGAATGCACCTTCAAGGAGCAACCTCATTAACCTGAGCAAATGAAAAGTAAACATAGAACACACTCCAGCAGAAATTCCTTTGCAAACCTTCCCTACCCCCACTGCTGAGTGTATATCCTGTTAACCTTAGCCCAATTGAGGTTTAGATCATGCAAAACAATTGGATGATCATCTGGGGGAGTAAGAGAGGGGCAATCAGAGGGCCAACAATTTATCCAGGGAGTTATATCATTGTCTACTTCACCATCAATTCATTCTTCCTCATTGTCCAATAACTTGCATTTTTATTCTACTAGGATTGACCTGATGCCCAAATGATGGAAGTCAGGATATTGGACTGAGTTGGGCAACTCCTTCAATGAGACAGAATAGGTCGAATAGAACCCTTCTGCATTTTGTGCTGGTCCAATTTTATGCATTTAAGGGGATTGTCAATAAATACATGTTGGATTTGAAATCCCAGCATTGGCTCAAGTGACCCATATTTCAAGTAATCAGGGAAAGGAAGGAGAAGGGAATCCATGGTGCTTGAGCAAGATTGTACCCTCTGGTACACCCCCAGAGGATCATCCAATTGTTTTACATGTTGTAAACCTTGATGGCGTTTAGAACAATAGCAGGACATACAATTAACAGGGGGCTTGGGGAAGGTTTGCAAAGGAATTTCTGCTGGAGTGTGTTCTATGCTACTTTTAGTTTGCTCAGGTTACTGAGGTTAGTCCTTGAAGTTGCATTCATGTGGCACCTAACACAACCTCAGGATATCGCAATGCACCTTTACTGTCAACAATGTATTTTTTGAAGTGTACGTCCTGTTGTAATGTTGGAATTGTGGGGGTCAGTTTGTACTCAGAAACAAATAGAAATGACCATGGAAGAGGGGTGGAATTGAGGGGTTAGGGTGATGGGAGAGTCTGAAAGATACAGGCCTTCAGGGTTTGGGGTGGCAAATAGAATTGAGGGGCAGAAAACAGGATTGAGGGGCAGGAGATAGCAAGAACTGCAGATGCTGAAGTCAGACTCAATACAGTGTGGAGCTGGAGGAACACAGCAGGTCAGGCAGCATCAGAGGAGCAGGAAAGTTCATGTTTCAGTTTGGGACCCTTCACCAGGAGGATTGAGGGGCAGGATGGGTGAGGGAGGATTGGTAAAATGTAGAGAGGTGAGTGACGAATGTAAAATACTGGGATGATAGAGCAGACTGAGGGTTAAAGGATAAGGGTGAAAGATGAGAGTTCAGGGTTGAGGGATCAAGGAAAAGAAGTCTGAGGTGAGGAAACAAGAGTTGAAGGACAGGGAGACACACTCAAATACAGTTCATATAAAATATTTAAGGTGAATGTTTTTCTTTGCACTTTTTCTCTGATAACTAAAACAGACCAAAATGTGTCTTTCACCTTTAAACGTTATACCTTACATCTGCTAATAATTATTTTACCAAGAGTGAAAGCAATGGTGTGTATTACTATTTGAAATGTGATTCCACCATCATACAAATCGGGCCCCTAGAATGTTTCAATATAGTCTCAGCTTTCCCTGAGTTTCTTTATTAATCTTGACAGCTGCAAATAAGCATATTTATTCCATGTTTTATGGTTACATGCAGTTAAACATGCATTCATATTAAGAAATATATGAATATTATCTGTGTAATGATAGTTTTAACCGTTTGCAAAGACCAACAAATCGCTGTGGTTGACTTTGTCAGTTCTAAACTCTTGAGGTCAACTCCATTCCCTGTACTCAAGGGCCAAGGATAGCCTGTTAGCACTTTGCCTTTTTCTCTCTCATTTGTCATGTCTCATTATAGAGAAGCAAGTATATTTATGCCTGTGTGTCAGAGAGAAAGAGGAATAAGGGATGGAGAAAGAGATAGTGGCAGAAGGAAGGCGAGAGAAAGGGAGAATGCAACAGGAGAGGGAATGAGGGAAGAGAATACCTTGAATAGCAGAATGGAATGGGAGACACCGGCAGCAAGAGAGTGAAGAGAAGAATTGATATCAGTGTCGTACAGCTCTGACCAAGGTGCCTGAGCGCATGATGTCTCTGAAAAAGCTAAAAAAAGTCTGATTAACCGCTTCTCCATCGCCTTGGATCAGTATTATGTTTCTTTCCCAAATATTTATTCAGTTCACCTTTGGAAAAGAAATAAAAGGAGTGTTATTGGGTTGGAATCAAGAGACAAAGCAACAGAACATCATCACATTTATTCATATCATGACCTTCTTTCCAGAAATTCTCAGATGCCCATTTGAACTCACAATCTTGAGTTGTTAAGCTCATAACATTACCACGACATGACTGTACCTTTCGGGTAGAAGCCAGAATCACTTGCTCTGATATAACCTACATAACATGATATTAGATTCGCTTACTCTGACAGGGCTATAACGTATAAGTGTCATTAGGCACTAGGCCCTGAGGAGAAACTCTCCCTTATTTAATGCCAAAGCATTGAGAGTGAAGTCTGCAGTTGAAGGTTTGACACTACGAGCAGTGGTAAATGAACCTCACTTTGGAGGACAGATTCTCACCATCACCATTCCTTCATTTTGAAATCCGTCTTTTCCGAACTGTTGTTTTCTTACCAAATGTTAGAACAGTCCAGCAGTCATGTTACTTAGCTCTTTAGCATGTTTGATTCAAATTCAATTTTTAACATCCAAACTTTTTTTTGGAGGCTTTTCCTAACGCAGTAAAACAACCAACTTTCCCTAAACTCACTTTCTTCTCACGAGATGCCAATTCGATTCAGAGGTTTTGAAGACGAACAGGGAGAAAACAACGAACTGAAGGTGCTAAAGATTTGAAACAAAAGCAGAAATTGCTGGGGAAATTCAGCAAATCTGGCAGCATCTGTGCAAAGAGAAAACAGGGTCAATGTTTCGGGTCCAGTGACTCTTCTTCAGAACAGACTAATAAGAGAGAACTTTCGAAGAGCTGGCATAAGCAGAAAGGGATGAATAACGCTGTGTCATTGGACATGTCAAGAAAATTAATAACATCACTTGTACCAGACTCTGCCCTTAAGTAACAGGAATACAGACTGTAATCCCTGGAATTGTTGGACTATTTACAACCTCTGCTCCACAATCACCCATCCACCAAATAGACAGCCCACACTTTGATTGGTCAGTGGTCAACATGCCAGAGTTTGACCCTATCATGTTGCCTATCCCATCACTTCCAATCAAAAAATATCTGTGGGTGAGTGAGTGAGCGAGTGAGTGACCGTGTGAGTGAGTGAGTAAATGAGTGAGTGAGTGAGTGAGCGTGTGAGTGAGTGAGTGAGGGAGCGAGTGAGTGAGTAAATGAGTGAGTGAGCGTGTGAGTGTGTGAGTGAGTAAATGAGTGAGTAAGTGAGTGAGTGAGCGAGTGAGTGAGCATGTGAGTGAGTGAGCGAGCGAGTAAATGAGTGAGTGGGTGAATGAGTAAATGAGAGAGTGAATGAGTGAGTGAGTGAGCGAGTGAGTGAATGAGTGAGTGAGCAAGTGATGGTGTGAGTAAATGAGTGAGTGAGTGAGTGATTGAGCGAGTGAGTGAACTCACACATTCTGAGGTTTGAAAACTAATTGGGTTGACGATGGCCCACCAGTGGCTATGACCCTGACACTCACTATTCTGGCTGAAGTGCAAGTAAGACTTAGAGTAAAAATGCCACAGAATAAAGATTAGATTGAGACAATGCCTTTAAGGATAAGCAGGAAGCGACAAGAGTCGGTGGAGAATGGATAGCTGTAAACTTGGCTGACACATGGGGAGTCACAAAGTTCCCATTACTGATGGTCTGACACACTCGGAATGAGAGAGGTGTTAGGGAGATTTACTTTCACTCCAAGCTGAAGGGAATGTTGGCTCCATTGCTGGTGTTTTGCTGCCTTGGGACCAATTCAATAATTCTTTGTTTGGGCCTCAGAGCTGAAACAGATGTAAGTTCGAGTTGAAGTTAGCTCCACGTCTGTCATCTGCCGACCTGATAAAGGCATGAGAGGCCCAAAACCTAACAAAGTGGAAATGGAGAAAGATGTAACATTCCTAATAAGTGAAAGGTGCCGAATGTGATGTGTACTTACGCATTGTTAGTAGTAACTAATTCCTTCCTTATTTTAGCATTAAAACAATAATTGGAAACTCCATTATGGTAAGATAGAAGGATCATTTTACCGATGTACTGATAGTTAAAGGGGAATACTGATGCCCCACATCTCTCAACAAATGACAAGGTTGAAATCCGCCACAACAAATTGCGAGGTTAGGTGGTGAAGCAGCTGGAGAGATGAGTTAATAAAATACACAGTGTCCTTGACTTAATTAATGGAGACATAGGGTCCCAGAACAAAGAGGTGATGTTGAACTTGTACAAGACACTTGCTGGACCTCAACTACAGTATTGTGTAGAGTTGTGGATGCCACATTATTGAAAGATGTGAACGCGTTGGAGCAAGAGCAGAAGTGATTTACAAGAATGGACCTAGGAATGAGAAGCTTCAGTTACGTGGACAGGTTAAAGAAACTGGAACTGTTGTCCTTGGAGAGAAAAAGGCTGAAGGGAGATTTCATAGAGGTTTTCAAAATGATGAGTGGGCTGTTGTGTAGATAGAGAGAAACGATTCCTGTTCATGATAGAAACAACAGCAAGTGGGCATAGTTTTAAAGTGAAGCGCAAACAAGGTAGGAGAGATGTGAGAAAAAGCTTTCTCACAGTCAATAGTTAGTGAACGGAATACACTGCGTGGAAATGTGTTAGAGGCCAGTTCAACTGATGCATTCAAGAGGATCATTAGGTGCTTATTTGGATAGAAGTGGTGAGCAGGGTAACAGGAAAAAAGATTAGCACTAGGCAATAGAACCAGACTACGCACAATAGGTGAGATAACAAGCATGGGGCTGGATGAACACAGCAGGTCAAGCAGCATCATAGGAGCAGGAAAACTTGACGTTTCGGGCCTAAACCCTTCAGTTCCTTCTGCACTGTAATAATTCTGTAATAAGGCTCCTTTCTGATCACTATGAGAGTTTTAAATGGCAAATTAATCCAATTTAAGTCCAATTCCTAATGAACAACCAGAATGTAACTATTAATGGCGAGTCTCATCCCAGCTCCTAATGGGTAAGTGTTTCCAGAACCTGCTTGGGGATCTTGTGCAGTGCAAGTGCCCCAACTTCTGAATTCAAGTCCCACCTGCTCCAAAGGTGTATTATACCATATCTGAGCAGATTGCTGAAAAGTATCCATCCTAGCCTTGGGAATTTCATCTGTTGAGATATCCATCATCTTTTGGGAATTCCAGATTTCTCTCAAGCCTGTGAGTGAACAATTTCTCTGAGTATTTAAGCTTCTCCCTATTTGATCTCGATTTCTGCACTGGAAGAAATTGACTCCCAGTATTTACCCTAAAAATGTCTTTTTATCATTTAAAAGTCCTCAATTATATCTCTCCCTACTTAAGCTCAAGAGAACATGAACCAGATTGTTTTAACCACCCCTCATAAATTAACTCTTTAAGCACTGGTGGCAGTCTGATGAATTTTCTTTTCCTCATTACTGCGAGTTTGGTGTTGCTGGTTGGGACAACATTTATTGCCCATCTCTAGTTGTCCTGGAGAAGTTGGTGACAAGCTGCCTCCTTAAACCACTGAAGTCCTTGAGGTGCATGGACACCCAAAATGATGTGATGGAGGGAGGTCCAGGACTTTGGGAGATCCAGGGCTTTGCCCCAACCCTACAGCATGGTTAGCTTCATGGCCTTAGCATTGGAACATCAAGAACCACCAAACCTTAACAGCAATGTGGGTCTACCTACAGCGTGTGGAATACAGCAGTTCAAGAAGACAGCTCACCAGTACCTTCTCAAGGGACAACTAGGGATGGGCAATAAATGCTGTGCCCAGCCAGTGCTCCCACATCCCCTGAATGAACAAAAACATACACATGGACACTAGCTAACTCCTAGCAGGAATGATCGTTTCAGACTGGCAAGGTAGCTCAGTGCTTAGCACTGCTGCCTCACAGCACCAGCAACCTGGGTTTGATCCTAGCCTTAGTGACTGTCTGTGTAGGGTTTGTACATTCTCCTCATGTCGGTGTGGGTTTCCACCCAGTGCTCCATTTTCCTCCCAAAGACGTGCAGGTTAGATGGATTGGTTAAAATAAATGCAGGATTATGGGGATAGAGTAGGGGGCTCGGTCTGGGTTAGATGCCCTTTAGAGGGTTGCTGTGGAATCAATGGACCAAATGGCCTCTTTCCCCACTGTATAGATTCTAGGCACTAGCTATTGTGCCTCTAAGCTTTCTTTTGATTCTACATTTCTTTACAGTTTTTAGAAAGCTGTATAGTAGGCTTACCATCTCCCTCTTAATCTCTGAGCTTGTAAACTCAGTCAATGCTGAGATTTAACTGTCCTCTCTAATCACCTCTGCTTGTACTGGGAGGGTTTGTTTTTATAGGTTGAGGACGGCATATCTCATGTTGGAGTTGGCCATAACAGATCAGACTCTGGGTGTTGTTTGTAAGGATTATCCTGTTGGGATAAATTGTTCTTTAGGGAGGCAAGGTGTCTGTAATATCAATGCACCATTCTGTCTGAGTGTTAATGAGGTATGACTGCGCTACAAGATGTATAACAGCCCCAGTCCTGTTGAGACCTTTGATGCACACTGTTTCAAATTGTTCCAGACTTGGCAAGGTCTTCATGTGAAATAGCCTGTTCTGGTTCGTCACTTGTTGCTGATTAAATTTCTGTTCTTTCTGTGCTGCTCAGTTGTGGAAACAATCATTTTGGAAGCATAGGATGCTGAGATTTTAGTTCTCTCTCCATTAGTATTTCTGATGGAGTGTAGGTAAGTGGTAGCTCAGCTGAGCTCTAATGAAGTCTGTGCTCTTCCTTAAGAGGTTTTTGACTATTTGGACTTCACTTTCAGCCCCTCTGTTTGCTTGAGGATTTCTTGGTGAACTATAGATGTGTTGGAACCCTGAAATAGTTGGAAACCTCTCAAATACCTAGTTGACAAATTGTATTTCATTAACAAATGTAACCACGACTGCGATTCCATGAATGGCAAATATTTCTGTACTGATTGGAACCAGGTGGACCTTGTTGACTATAAGGTCCTTGATTGGGGTTGTTAACCTGGACCAATCAGAAATCCCTGGCCGACCTCTATAATCAAGATATTCCAAATCTCCTCAGATCCGGGGACTAACTTCAAGCTGGCTGGCCGCAGCCAGTGTACTGTGCACATGTAAATAAAGGGTGACTTGGTGACAGGACACCGGCCTTCCTGTAGTTATTTCAATTTCATTTTTGACAACTGCACTCACAGAGATGGGATATAAATTTCTTTGTTTCAATCGATCGAGAAATAGTTAGAGAAGAAATTCCTCCTCATCTCTGTCTTAAATGTGTGATTCCTTACTCTGAGATGGTGCCCCCTGGTCCAACACTCTGCCACAAGGGGAGCCAACCTCTCTACAATTACCCTGTCAAGCTCCCTAAGAATGTTGTATGCTTCAATCAGATCTCCTCTCATTCTTCTAAATTACATTGAGTACAGATCCAACCCAACGGTACTGACCTTCTGAGCATGTCAGTAATCAACATTAGTGAAACATTGTCCATGCTTTCAACAGCTGCTGAGTTTCTTTTCTGGAAAGTCTTCTATACAGTACCACATTTAATGAGACATTCTGGATCCATTTCCTGTTCTTCTCTGATAAGGTTATGTTTTGTGCTGACCTCATCATTTTTGTGCCTTGCGCGTGCGGTTTTAGGTTCACCAGTAATTTCTTTATCAGCTGTGTGTAGGATGGTCAACAGTGGCTGCAGAAAGGGCACATGCTGAATCTGTAATTTCCCTACCACACGTTTGGTCCAGTTTGCAAATCTCACGAGACAAAGGCAAAATTGTTGTATCCGTGGAGGAAATTTTTGTTAATTCTTTGTCATCTTACCATAAGGCCAGCAATTTACGGTCATTCCCAATAACAGCCATGAGATCCAATACGTATTCTGAACATCTCTCACAGGTCCCTGTAACTAAGAGAGCTTCCTTTTCAATAACTGCACATTGAGCTTCAGTATCACTGAATGCTTGGCACGTATCAACTATTGTATCCTTCTGACTGTTCTTGGAAGAGGAAAGCTCTCATACCTGTGGCTGAGGCCTCAAGAGCAAAACAGTCAGGAATGTTGGATTGTAGTATTCCAAGACATCTACAGAAGTCAACATGGCTTTGATCTTCTGTGAAGCCTCTTCATGATGTGTGTCCTATCACCAGCCTTGAGAATTTATGAGCAAGCGGTTTAAGGGTTGGTGCTGGTTGCCAAGTGGAATAGACATTTTGCTCACTGTATTACTGTTGCCAGAAATGATTTATGTCATGTGCTGGCTTTAGGGTGTGAAGCTCTTTTACTGCCCTTGTTTTCCAGAGGTGTGGTTTTATGCCATCTTTCCCAATGAAACACTCAAAATCAGTTAGAATCTTCGAAAAACTCTCATTTCATTTTACAGGTGATCCCTGCCACCTGCAGATGTTTCAAGATGATACATACACTTTGGTCATAAATTTCTGTCATTTCTGCATTGACTAGGATGTCCTCCAAATGACATGCAACATCCTTCAACCCTTGTATGCTGTTGGACATAGTACAAGCTGAGGTGGGTCCAAATGCAATCTGTTGAAGCAATATCTCCCAGTCAGAGCGATGAATGAAGTGTGTGCAGCCTGGATTTCTCATCTCATGGAACTTGCCAATAACCACTGCTGCCATTAAGTCTAGTGAAGATCTTGCTTTGCGAGAGTTTGGATAAGCTCTCAACTGCAGCAATCTACCTCTAGCTATTACCTTAATGAAATTGTGTACGGTTAACTCAGATTCTGATAGAACCATTAGGTTTTGGTTCAGTGCCCGTGAAAATGACTTTTCTGTTGGCTTGGTCACCTGTGAGATGTTAGCCAACACCGCTAGCTGTCTTTTCACTTGCTTCATTAGAGGATGAGCAATCTTCCTTCTTAAGCACAGACATAAGTGGTTCGGTATCTTTTCTTAACACGATACTGAGCTTTGTGCCATGTTTGTTCTATCCTGTTTGTAGTGCAGGGTATTCTTTCTCAAAATTACCCCTTTCTCTGTATTTGGCGGATGACGCTCAGACTGAAACATGCATTCTTGTTCAAAATTAGCTTTGCTGACTATGGGCAACTTTGCCTCCTCTGTATGACAGTAACATTTACATCCCAAGGCACTGTTAACATCCCTTTAATTTTAAGGGTTGCACACCCATCCACGTGGTATTCAATCAGAAGGTTGCAATTTCATTTTTTTCATTCAATCGCATTTTTTCCCAGGAACACCGTAGCACTTGACCCGGTGGCAAGTTTAAAGTGGGTTGTATAACCACTAACCTGAATGATTTGTGTCATATCTGCTTCTGATGATTCTTAGGAAATTTTCATATCTTCCATTATGGCATATCATCATATAGGGATATATATTCCACTGGAGGTATATCCGGGTATTCTAAAGATCCTTGATGGAAGGTGTTAACTTCCTTACTCAAGTAAGTATTGGTGGTTCCGAGGTTCATTGATTGTTTTTGTTTTTTGCACATTCTCTGGAAATGTCCCACTTTCTCACAAAAGTTGCATCTGCGTGATGAAGCGGGACATTGTTTCTATCAACATGTTTTTTTGTTAAATCCACATCTGGAATGGTAGCTTCCAGCATCAAAGGATTTACAGGCATTTTGTGTTAGTCTATCATGTGGTGTTTTGGTATTTTTCTACCTTGGAAAGTTGACAATGTCTGATGAACTTCTTGAACTAAGTTAGCTTTCAGTTCCCACCATTGTGTTGAGTTGATTTTCAGAGTTCAGCGGATAGCTCTGTCCGACGTGAAATCCTGTTTCTATTGCAATACACGCCTGAAAGAGACATTTCAGAAATTCTGACAAAAACTCTGTCTTAAATAATTTCTGGTCATAAATCACCACAATCACAAAATTCTAGCAGTGTGTAAAGAACATTCATTAAACTGTCAACAGGCTCTTCTGGAACCTATACTCTTCTGTTAAGTTTACTCTCTCCATTACGCAATTGGTGCTTGATGTGGAATGATCAGCTAACGCATTTACAATATTCTGTCTCTTCTCTTTCATTCTGTCATTTTAAAACATGATCTGATTCCGGACCTACGAGGATAAGTCTTCCTTTTTTTTTTAAATGGGTTTCTTCTGTAATCCTTGAGCTATTCTGTGGTTCATGAATTGCCTCTTCCCTACAGTCCAGTTTAATTTCATTCCTGAAGGATTTGTGATTTTTAACCTGTTTGGAGGTCTAATATCTCTCCTTTGTCAATGTAATCAACTGCAGTTACTTCTCTAATGTAAATGATTTACTTGAAAGCTGTTGAAGGAATTGTTTAACTTTTTTGTAGATGCAGATATTTTCAATGTTTTAAACTGTACAATCACTTCAGTTGTACTAATGTCTCCGTCAGCATGTTTTTCACAATATTGTTATTTGTAAAAGAAAAGACGCATTGTGAAAATGCATTGTTAATAAAGCTCAACCATTAAGCTTTGTTAAAAACCAAAAGAAATGCGGATGCTGTAAATCAAGAACAAAAACAAAGTTGTTTGGAAAGTTCAGCAGGTCTGGCAGCATCTGTGAAGAGAAAAACAGAGTTAACGTTTAGTGTCTGGTGACCCTTCCTCAGAAGCTTGGTTGTTTAATTAAAGACTTCTAACTTCTTATTTTCCTTTCCAGAAATTTTCCTTAATTTCTATAAGTTAAAGTTGAAAAATTCTGAATGTTTCAGAATTATTTTCCTGTTTCTGCTGAAAAATCTCTTGACATTTTGGGGTGGAACAGTAACTCAGTGGCTAGCACCAGGCACTTGGATTTGATCCCACGTTTGGGTGACTGTCTGTGTGGAGTTTGAATATTCTCCCCGTGTCTGTGTGGGTTTCCACTCGGCGCTCCAGATTCCTCCCACAGTCCAAAATGTGCAGGTTAGGTCAATTGGCCATGCTAAATTGCCAATAATGTGGATTAACGAGGGAAGTTACAGGGTAGGGGGTTGGGTCTAGTTGGGATGCTCTTCAGACGATTGGTGTGGGACTGAAAGACCTGCTTCTACACTTTACAGATTCTATGTTTACAGGTAGTTGTAAAGCTTAAAAGTAAAGAAATACTGGGCAAAATTTTCCCTAACCTTGGCAAGGCATCATTTTGGAGGTGTTTCAAGGAGTGCTTCCCTCTGTAAGCTGTAGTGGGTTCCCTATGCAATTTTGTGCTGCTCACCTCAGTAAGTAGGGACCCCACCTTCAACGCACCACTTCCATACGACCTTGCACTCAGCCGTGGAGGAGGTGCTGGAACATTAAGGTGGTCCCAATACAGGCACCATGTTTGAATGCCAGCTGCACACCATTTCACACATTGCCAGCCTGGACTGAAGGAGATACCTGGGTCAGAGCAGTGCACACAGCCTGGGGAACCACAAAGCTACAAGAAGCTTAAACACCATCAGCAAAGGCCCAGTCCCACCATCAACTCTCTGCTACCCTCATACTCACACTAACTGTGCCATTACACCCAAATGTAACCAAGACTCTTCCTCAACCACTGGCAATGTTGCATTCAACATCTTCCCTGATGCTCTCGCCCACTCCGCACCCCCCCACTACCAACTCTTCCTCCTGCCTGTCCTTCTAAAGGAACAAGAGAACAGTACAACACAGGAACAGGCCCTTCGGCTCACCAAGATTGTGCCAATGCAAGATGACTTGCTTAATTAAAATCCTTTTGCCTCCTCGTGGTCTGTATCCCTCTACTCCTTGCCCGTTCATATATCTGTAAAAGTGTCTTGCAAGCGCATAATGGCTCGTTGGTTAGCATAGCTGCCTCACAGTGCCAGGGACTCGGGTTCTATTCCAGCCTCAGGCAGTATGGAGTTTGCACGTTCTCCCCATATCTCTGTGGATCCCCCCCGGGTGCTTCAGTTTCCTCCCACAGCCCAAAGATATGCAGATTAGGTGGATTGGCCATGGGAAATTGTCCCGTAATGTCTAAGGAGGTGTGGACTAGCCATGATAAATGCAGGGTTACGAGAATGGAGTGGGTCTGGGCGGGATGCTCTTTAAGGGGTCAGTGCAGACATGGTGGGGCGATTGGCCTCCTTCTGCATTGTACAGATTCTGTGATTCTAAATGTTGCTTTTGTATCCACCTCCACCACCTCCTCTGGCAGTGCTCTGCAGGCATTTACCACCCTCTGTGTAAAAAACCTGCCCCTCACATTTCCTTTAAACTTACCCTGTTTTACCTTAAAATGAAGTCCCATTGTACTTAACATTTCTACCCTGAGAAAGAGACTCCCACTATCCACTCTATCGATGTCTCTTGTAATTTTGTAAATTTCTATCAGGTCGTCCCTCATCCTTCCAAGTTCAAGTGAAAATAAACCAAGTTTGTCCAATCTCTTCTCATAGCTAATACCCTCCAAACTGGACAACTTCCTGCTAAATCGTTTCTGTACCTTCTCCAGAGCCTCCAAATCCTTCTGGTAGTGTGGTGCCCAGAACTGTACACAATATCCCAAATGTGGCCGAACTAAAGTTTTATATAGCTGCAATATGACTTTTTTTTTAATACTCTGTGCCCTGACCAATGAAGGCATGCATGCCATTTGCCTTCTTAAAGACCTTATCCACTTGTGTTGCCACTCTGAGGGAACTGTAGACCTGTACTCCTAAATGGCTTTGTATTTGATACTACTAAGGGTTCTGTCATTTACTGTATACTTCCCTCCTGCATTAGACCTTCCAAAATATGTTACCTAATCCTTCTTACTCGCTGAGAAGTCTTTACCACTATCCCTCACTGAGGACAGCCCAAGCCCTGACTGACCATAGTCTCTCTTGAATGGTCTAAGGACTGCTTCCCCTTCAGTTATGGACGTTGGATTGAAGCACAGGCATGTGTTTGCCTGGTACATGGTGCATGTGTAACATTGACGTTGCATGGTGTCATACAGCAAGATGTCAGCCCCTTTGACTGATCCCAACTGGAAAACATGACAAGCTGCCTGATTTCTGTCTGAACTAAAAGCCAAGACAATCCAGGTGTACTGTGTCCATCCAAGTACATGCCACATTGGTGAACACTAAGAAAACAAGCTAAGTGACCTAAAATGCACCCTGTTCAGAGCCGTGCAAGTGCCCCTGCAGTTGCGTTGCAACATTAGGTTTCAGAAACTCCAAACTATGGTATTGAAGTGCTGAACTGCATGGTAAGTGGTTTGAGATGTGCTGTGATGAGATGCTGACTCAGGTGGGCATTGGATAATAACTTCCATGGATGAGAGGTGCAAGTGGATGATGTCCATAGAGTGTGTCTTAAGGTGTTGGGACTACCGGCCAAGAGGGAGACCCAGAGGAACAAGTGGCAAGCTGGAATCACCGGGTATCTGCTCGAACATTCATGTCAGGAACTGTCTTCTCCTCGTTTCTGGTGCATGGGAGGATAGGAAATTGAGTATAAATGGGGTGAAATTGTTTATTAATTAATGGGACATGGGCCGCCCTGTTGAACCGCTGCAGTTCATGTGCTGTAAATGAACCCACAATGCCATTAGGGAGGGAATTCCAGGATTTTGACCCAGCAACACTGAAGGAACAGCGAGACATTTCAAAGTCAGGATTGGTAATAACGTAATTCATGCAACTAGATCTCTCACTGCTCAGTGGCAAGATTCTCCCCTAGACATTAAAACGTTATGCAGAAAATCAGACTTTTCCTCTCAACATGAGAACCTGTTTTCCAATCTCGCCATATTTTCCCAACCACCTCACTATTGCCCACATCTTCCTGAGGCTGGGAAAATTCTACCCGCTGTGTCTCCATTTTCTTTGACGATGGAGGCAAGATTGTAAATTTGCATCATTTTCTCATTCTTCTTCATGAATTTATCACCCTTTTTAACAGTTAGATGATTTATGCCCTTTCGGCCTCTTCTGAGATTTTGAGCAATTTTGAAAGGGGAAAGAAGAAGACTGCGCTGTTTGAGAAAATTTTCAGTTGCACAAAAGAAAATATTATTTTCCTCAGTACACATATTTTAATATACACTTTTAATGCCTTCAATTTTCCCATTAGTCAAATGAGGCAGCCATTTTAACACCTTCCTTACCAAGACGTAAGAGGCAAATTTCTTAAACAGAGAGGCGTTCAGGTGTGGAAGGAACTTCCTGAGGAAGTGGTGGATGTGGGTACAGTTACAATGTTTAAAAGACATTTGGATAAGTACATGAATAGGAAAGGTTTGGAGGGATATGGGCCAGGAGCAGGCAGATGGGACGAGTTTAGTTTGGAATTATGTTCAGCATGGACTGGTTGGACCGAAGGGTCTGTTTCCACGCTGTATGACTCTATGGTCTAAGTGTCATTTTACAGAGATTTCTTTCACAGTTTTTCCCTATAGTTTTAAAGTTTTGACAATGCTTGTTTTCCAAATATAACAATTTAAGTTTTCTTTTATCTCCTTGGCCTAGAAATGTTTCTTAACGATAAGAATTTTCACACTTCCTCTAAGGGACTTGCTTCAAGCGTGTGATATAGACTGCTGATTTCCAAGTTTGATTCAGATATTTCCCTTTGTACCTTTGCTGAGACTCCATTCAGTCTTCAGAAATTTTATCCATCTTTTTCACTCTTTGTGACTTTTTCACGCCTCTAGAGGCAGGGTTAGTACAGCTAATGCTGTGATTGCATTCACAGAAGTTGACTTACGCATTTTTTTCTTAAGTCTGTCATGGGATGCGGGCATCCCTGGGAAGACCAGCATTTGTTGCCCATCCATTGGTGCCCTTGAAGTGAGAGGCTTTTAAGGCCATTTCAGAGGGCAATGAGTGAACCACTTTGCTGTTGGTCTGGAGTCACATGTAGGCAGAGATCGTAGGAACTGCCGATGCTGGAGTCTGAGATAACAAGGTGCGGAGCTGGAGGAACACAGCAGGCCAGGCAGCATCAGAGGAACAGGAAAGCTGACATTTCGGGCCTG